>JAOVVB010215641.1:0-10644 GCA_028570985.1 Heterobranchus longifilis
ATCCCCTGATGAGCATGTGCCTTGCATGGTAACCTCTGCCATCCTGTATGAATGTGGTGTGAATGGGTAAATGACTCTAAATGGGCTTTATAAGTACAGTCCATTTACCAGTCCATTTATGGTATACCAGGATATTAAGAAATTCCAAAGGTATGATTTTCAATAACGTCAAAAATACAGATGCTCCTCTTTCTATCAAACTGATAGAGAGCTGCTGTATTGAGGCAATGTATTGTAGTGCACAGCCTGCGCCACCAGAGGTCAGTCTCTACTGGTGGAACAGGCGACTGCGAGTGGTGGGGATACCGTTACAGAAGTGGTGGTTGGCATATTGTGTAGGAAAAAAAGCGAGAGTTCAACTGTGTGTTGACGTTCGGCAGCAGCCGTGACATCATTACTCAAACTATCTGAATGTACAAACGAAAAAGCTGTTATAACAGCTGTTAGCTTTACAAGATATTTATTTAACATATATTTCGATATATATTTTAATCTTTTTTATTACAAACTTTAGTCCCCCTTACGTGTTTGTAACTCTTTTTGCGGCTCCTTTCTGGTCATAACCCGATCTATTGACGTGCTTTTTCACCCTCTCACTGAAGCACTTCAAGTCACACATACCTGTTTTTGACCACAGATCAGTTAGTCTGCCCAGTCGTGACTCCATCTTTAAATAAAAGGCAGGAAAAACAAAACTTCCACCAGCCTGTGAGTAGGTCCGACCGCCCCGAGTCGTTTGTGGATCAGAAATCTAAAGCTTTGACCATTATATATTTAAAACAGTAAAACTTGCACACAAACAACACTTCTTCTTCTTTTTATCAATCACTGGTGGGGTCCCGCTCCTTCTACTGTATACTCTGGTGAAATGTCAGGAAGGTAGGAAAAAACAGATACGGCCCATACCTAGTTGGAATGAAAAACCTGCTGTTGGTTCTCCATGACACATTGTTGGTCATTCCTGGTGTACAGTATGTTGGTACCAACCAGGGGTCGCAGTGCACATCTCATGTTGTCATGGCAGCGATGACAGTGGAGCTGATGTTTCTCCACAGGGTGCTGCAGCAGCTCTGTTCATGCAGATCTGCAGGAGGATCCACTCCCAGTTCTCCTCGAGCGCTGAGCCGAGTCCGATCCCCGGAGCCCTGACGGCACCCTCCACCCTGCACAAGTGCGGCTACCGCATCCTGCTGGAGATCTGTGAGTCGCATTATTGTAACTAAGAAATTAGACCCACTGATGGTTCACGTTTTCATATAAACTGATGAAATCCTTTGCCAAGATAGTTTTACACAACATACACCATCTCAACCCCAAAACCTTAATCCTTTTTTAATCTCGTATTATCAAAAATCCTGGCTTAGTTTTATTCTGTCTGTCTGGGTTCTCCAGTGTCTAGACGCGATGTCCTGCCCAGAGGAAGGAGTGTGTTGTGCCTGCAGGGGGTGCCAGAGAGACAGAACCAGGATCAGTCTCTGAGCAGCAGCAGCAGCAGCAGTTCAGGTGACGCCAGACTTCACAGCAGCAGTGAACGTCTGACTGCTGACTCCATCTCTGACCAGCAGAGGGCATTCCCGCACCAGGATTCTCCCATACCCGGTTTGTTCTGTGCTCTGTGGTAGTCAAAGATTGTTTAAAAATAGTATTTTCTCAAAATTTTGTTAACTTTGCATTTATGGGAGCAGGAAAATAATAAATGTTTCTTTCCTGACTCACAGAGGAATCACTTCTGTCAGCATCCCGTCCTCTGCAGAATGATGCCAGCCGAGACAACACTGAGACAAAAGATGCCAATGACAAGGTGGAAGTCTACCTGCTTTAGTTTGTGTGAATTATTTTAAAGAAAGCAGCATTTCTTTCTGACTTGTCATCTTATCTTGATTATAGTTTTTTTTTTAATCCTTTTCTGTGTGATCAGGACATGCTGTCTGCTGAGGAGAGGCTGGCAGGAGCAGCACTGAATCTCAGACATGTGGGAGAAACCAGCGTTCCTGTTATCCTCAACATTATTGGTAATGATCTATTGATACAGTGACACACTGAACCATTTTCACACATTCTTTCCTACTCATTCCTACTTCCTACTCATTTTTCTCTGACCATGTTCTCCCTTTTTAGTCATTTAAGCAGTAAGCCACAAGAGGCCGTGGTTTACAGTGATTTTAGAACAGCTGTTCCAAAATCATTGTAAATCACGGCTTGCTTTTGCTGTTATAAAACAGTTACTACATACACCTGGCAGTGTTTCATAGAATGAACACACAGCAACAAAAAAATGCAATGATTTATCAAACAAATAACAAATAATAATTTTTCCACCAAGCAATGTAGTTCTTCAGCGACATTGAACAAAATGGTTGCCAAGCAACACACAGACGCCGTGGAAAGCATGCTTAACGATTGGGGTGATTATTAACATTTATCTGGATATCGCCATAATAAATCAAACATAAATCCCTGTAGATTTGTTTCTATCGCCGACATCTTTGTGTTTTTTTGTGGATTTGTTGAATGTGAGTGTTGCATACTTCTGACCATTCTCGTCCTGACTGATGATAAATGATTTGGGCTTCAGTTGGTGGTTGTCCTCTTTAGCTCTGGGTCCCATATGCAGCTGCACATCAAACCAGACATTGGTGAGAAGACCTTCGGGTGTATTTGGATCTGAAAACAGCGAATGGACCACAGTCTCTGTTTCTCAACTTTTTTTTCCCCAGCTCTTCAATTTCTCTCAGTAATTTCAGCATGTCTCCTTTCTTTTTTTTCTTTTTTATCTTCCTTCTCTATCTTGCCTCTTTCCACCACTCATCCACCTAGAGCCCATCCAGTAAATCAAAATTCACAGCAAAATCTGACATTTTGAAACAATTTGTTTGGCGCACTAATACTGACGTAATACGGCCATGTGTGTGTTTACAGAGTATTTTACAACAGCTTTGAAAGTGGCTCAGCAAGGACTGGAACTATCTGTTTTTGCAAAATGAGCTATATTAGTTTTCCTCTGTCCATAACTGATATCTTCATCTCTCTGTTTATGGCAGGTCTAGAAAGTGCCAAGAGTGAGAAGTACGAGGAAGCTTTTACATGTTTTGTAGCTGCAGCTCAGCAGGGTTACAGTAAGGCCCAGTTCAACACGGCCGTGTGCTACGAGAAAGGCAGAGGAGTCTGCAAGGACAAAGAGAAGGTGAGAATCCAGACGGCACTCTTTATTTTCTCGAGTGCTTCACCATACTCTTCTATATGAGAAATCAGTCTTGAGATGATTCTTGTGTTTTCTTTTCCAGGCTCTGTATTATTACTGGCAGGCAGCAGTCGGGGGTCACAGACAGGCTCAGTACCGCTATGCAAAGCTGCTCCTGACCAGCAGGGGGCGCCAGAGTTTAGAGGAGCTGAACACAGCCATCAACTTACTGGAACAGGCTGCTGCAGCTGGACTCACCAAGGTATGAAATCATGACAAAAATCGTATTAACTCTAGTTGATTATTTCATACAATACCTTTGCAAGTCCAGTATATTCACCTGTTGTATTTGCTGTTACCACCAGTGAATAGGGTGTCGCCAAATCCACCAGGACTGAAATCTTAAGGATTGCCACTTTAATGTTATTAGTAACATCTGTGCTTTTTTAAAGTCAAAATATCTTTTCTGTAAAGACCTGGAAGAAGCATCTCACTTTATAACATCTGTCTGACGATTTAAATTACACAGCGTGTTAATAAACAATTGTCTTATTGTTATTTACCATGCTGGGTTACTGTGGATGTGTTTATGCTGGTGTTTCCTCACAGAAGTGAATGAACTCTCCGTTTCTCTCCCTCTTCAGGCGCAGGTCTGCCTGGCCTCGGTCTACACTCAGGAGCCGGTGAGAGACGGCAGCAGGTCCATCCAGTACCTGAAGATGGCAGCAGAGAGCGGAGTGAGTGCCCTTCTAGATGCTTCTAGAGTTTTTATCTATGGCTTTATTGCTGGGATTTCACCTCCTGTGTCACAGAGTATCTCCACCATACTATCAGTTACGTTTGCTACAAATCACTTGAATGTGCCAGTGTTGAGTCACACAGAGCTTTTGTGATTGTTTGAATAGTGACATCTTCCATTCTCACCTCACTATAATATCTGAAAAACCCACATGGCTTTTAATTAATGTCCTCCTTATAATTTTCTACTAATTCTCTATTTTTTTAATTCTTCTTAATGGTCTCTGGTTTTAAACTTCCACTTACATATTGTATCATTGTATCTCCCACTGTCTTTTTATTGTCTAATTTTATTGTCTATTTGCCCTTGCTTTTTTAATGTGTTGCGTTTTTTATTGTAAAGCACTTTGAACTACATCTCTTGTATTAAAAGTGCTCTATAAATAAAGTTTATTATGAAGCGTATTATTATACTACTATGTCTATTTAAAGGGATATTTTTTGAAGTGGGGTTGTATGGTGTACTTAACCACAGTCAGTGTATTACCTGCAATAGATGGCGGTCAGCATTAGAGGCTGACTTTTTTTTGGGGGATTCCCACAGGATTTCCGCCGGATGGTCAATCCTCGATTCATCACGCTGTTAAATCGCTCTCTTCCAAAGCCACCAGACTCCTTTTGACAAAAACAGTAATTTAACCTCACAGAACACGGGAGTTGCTCGTCTACCGCTGCTTCAATCAGTTTGTTTATAGACATTATGTTTGTTCATGTGTGCAGGACGACACCGCCCTGCTGTTCCTGGGTCAGTGTTTTGAGAGCGGCTTTGGGGTGCAGCAGAATCTGAGGACCGCGGTTGAATATTACAAACGAGCCGCGCAAGCAGGCAACAAGCAGGCTAAGAGCTTACTGACGCCTCCCAATGATACATTCAGTAAGGGTAAGCACACATGGATGCATGCTAATTCATCTTCTATGAAAATGTTGCATACAGTGTACCATGCTGCATTACGATTTGTCTCTGAATCTGCTTTCCACACACACCATTGCAGTTTGTATAAGTCCATTTTGCACAAACTGCCTCCTTATCTGTTTCTCTACTGACTTCTACAACAACCGGTAACTGCAACTTTCGGTCTAGTAGTCAAATTATGTACAACATTCCTCGAACCTGTGCTGTCTTTTGTCAAAGTGCTTTTAAAGCTTTTGCACCCTCATCTTGGTGTAAGCTACAGAATCACCTTACATTAGAGTTTCTTATTAGCATGGAAGATTACAAAAACAGGATTAAGGACTATATGACCACTGAATGCACGTCCTGTTACTGAACACTACTACTAACTCATGTTGATGTATGCTGCTGTCTTGGCCAGGACTTTCTGATTCTGAATCTCAATGAGAATATTCCTGGTTAAATAAAGGTTAATGGGGGGAAAAAAGGGAAAATATCTCATTTGTGTTAGTCTTTAAATTCTGTGCATTTGTTAGGGATGACACAGCATGTGATACGTATTTAATGATCCAAGACAGCTGTGATAATAACTTTTCTGTGTCCCTCTCCTCCTTAGCAGAAGATGCGGCGTTGCGCTCCATCCGTTCAGCTCCGTGTTTCTCCGCAGCCGACCGTCGGCTCCAGCAGCCGATCTCCTCTCCGGCCAGTCGTGTCCCTCCGTCGACCCTTCCCCTCCTGCCTCACTCCTGGAGCACCGGGAGCCTGCTTGTTCCCCTGGCGACGTCCTCCACGTCTCTTCACCTCCACCCCCACAGCACTGAAGGCGGAGCTTGCCAGTGGACAGTAGGGATCGGATAGGTGTCCCGAGCCAGCACAGGGTCAAACTGAGGAATGTAGTTCATCATGTGAATGTATTTTCACAAGGTCAAAGTGTGTGTGGTATGTACATATTGTGAAGTCTGGATTTAGAGTGAATAGATTTTATACTTAGTCAAATATGTGTGTGGAAACATTTCATACGTTGGGGATCTTTTTATAAGTTTGAAAGAGTTGTTGGATACAAGGTCTTTATAATATTATGTGTAGAAGGAGATATTTGTTATTTGTGTCTATACACTACAGTGTTCTCATGCAGGTTCTCCTGTGAGTAAGAAAAGGTGATCTCGGTGCCTTTGGGTGAGTTGAGAATCTTACTTGTTTCTCTCCCTACTAATGTGGGATTAATCACGTAAAAAGAGGTTTGTTATAATTGTGACTGTAAACTGTATTGCTAGGTTTCTGGAACTGTCAAAGTGCTTTAAGTTAGTGTCATATTTTAACCTTCAATAATACAGTCACCGTGTCTTTGTAAAATAACAACTTCAAAAAAAGGACAAAAAGGGGAAATGCTTTATGATAGTCCAACTTGTTAACTATAAACATACCAAAGTGAATTATGATGCACTATGTGAGGAGGATGGTGTAGGCACTTGCTAAGTAAAATTATTAAAAAATACATAAAACCTAAAAAGCTGTTTTATGGCTTTCTTGTTACTTTGTAATTATCATTAAAATCCACTGATGCTCAAAAACAGTATTCCAGAGCAGAGAGTATTGTGATCTGTCTGCAGGGGAGGATTAATGCACAGGCTGACCCAGGCTGCAGCCTAGGGGCCCCACATGTGCAAGGGCCCCGGATTGGCCAAACATTTGTTTTTTTTATTATTATTTAAATTTACTTCAGAGAAAAAAAACAACCTTGACCCATATTGGCCCATAAGAAAAAAATAAAAACAACTAAGCAGCTGATTGGGTAGAAGTGGCCAGCATCATGTGGTCAGGGTCATAAGGTCAATTTGGTTTTCAAACAATACATCACTCCAACTGGGCAGCTGAGTGGCAATAAATGTCAGAAAGAAAATATGATAGAGGAGCGCAAAAATGGAAATAGCTGAAAGAACACCAAGATCTACTAAAGGAAGTCCCTAAGTTGACAACAAAACAGGTGTTGTACCTGTTGGTTTAGAAAACTAAAAGCTGTTATCCTCTCATAGATGCGTGTTTCTTTTTCTGCAGCTTTGCTGTTTAAGGCTGTGTCAATGTTTGTGTGAATGCCCGTACACCCCGAGTGTGCACATGTAATGTTCCAACACGTAAGCATCACGGCACTAAATTACTTTGTTTTCCCGGTAAAGCATGATGAGTAATAAGGGGCAGCACACAAAGACTAGCCTAGGGGCCCATGACCACCTTAATCCGCCCTGTCTGTATTCACAATTACTTTAATTCAAATTAACTGTAGTCTGCACTTGTCCTCTGTATTGCAATAACTTTACAGATGATAACATCATTAGGACCACTTTGAGTAAATCGTTATGCGATATTTATCCAAACAGAACTGCCTGTGTGTTTCAGATGTGATCATCGGTGTAGCACTATATACACCATCCCTATTTCTTCAGACTACTGCATGACGTAAGACCCCGATGATGTGTGATTCCATTACCTGAGTTGCAAAGTAACACCGGTAGATTTATTATGGTTGCGTCTCCTCTGTGCGCCGAGCGTCCTGCGTCCGCGGCGGTGATTGGCCGGCTGCAGCTCCACAGCGCCGCGCGCCGCTCCGGGATCCTCTGGCGCAGAGAGAAAGCGCAGCTTGGCCGCCAGCGAGCACCGAGCCGGGCTGGGAGGGCAGATGATGTGATGTGATCCGATACGGGCGGCCGGCTGCAGCTACGGGCGGACTGGCACTTAAAAGCGGCTGTCGACCTCGGCCCTGCTCACTACTGTCTGTGCGCGTTTGTGTGTGTTTGTGTGTGTGTCGTCGTGGGAGCGGAGGCGCAGGAGCCCGGAGGCTGGCCGAAGCGGTGAGTGGATGTAAATAGATGCTCTCGATGGGATGCGCTCCCCTCCCAGTGCGGCGGTGGCGGTGGTGGTGCTGGTGGTGATGGGGCTGGATGCTGAAGATTTACTGCGTCTGTTCACATATCGACAGCTTTGCTTCCGCAATAACGGCAACTCCACCTATGCATCCTCGGCGTTATGGTGGATTTAAAGATGATCTAACGCCGTTTCCGACGCACCCGTGAGGGAGTTTAATAAGGTGGCAGCAAGAAACGAGGGGCTTGAATACTCCACCCATGACATCATCGACTTTTTCAAGTTCATTTTCTCCCCAGCTCGTGCTTTCATCTGTTGCATTTCATTTCTGAGGCAGTGGGTGCAGTTCAGAGTTGAGGAAAGAGGCCTGCCATTACAGGGAGTAAGTTGATGTGGTTTCCTCTCACAGGCCAAGATGTCTCTGTCAATATCTAGATGTTATCTGACCATGCATCCCCAAAGCGTATTATTGATGTGAAGTGATATGAGCTTTATTTTTAGGTGTGACCTTCAGGTAAAAACACTGTTTTTTCTGTAAATCTGTAAAGGTGAGCAGACAGTATAAACAGCTAGAGAAGATAAGGATCCTGCTTTGACACCATGCTCCACAAATAGAGAGGGGAGAGTGTATTTTGGTTGTCAACAAGTTGGATTATTATTATTATGCAAGTAAATATGTAGGAGAGGACATGACTTATCTGCTTGTTTTCTTTCACATATTGCTGTGCTGCTGTAATGCAAGCACCATACAGCAGCAACAAAACAACATTAGTTTATAACTGTTTTATTAGTATACAGTCTGCTGTTGTCCCATGACTAAAATCTTGTGCATCTCATGAATGACCTGCTGTTGGAGAGCACAACAGATGTATTGAAGACAACAGTATAACTGCCTGTGTGTTGACTGTGCCCCACTGTCCTGCAAACTGCTGTGTCATTCTCCTGCTTCCTCCCTCTCTAATAACCATCCTCTCTCCTCGCCTACTCCCCCTCACATCCTCTCTTCGCCCCACTTTGTTAAACTAATGGAGATCTGGCTGCATTGCTTATTACTCCTTGTCTGTTTTTGGGGGGTTGTGTCAGGATTTGTAATTCGTCCTCTGAGTCATGCAACATATTTGCTGTGATTTTCAGCTTCAGCGGCTGAAGGCACAATTTGTAGCTGTCTGGTGGAAAGCTTGCATTTCCAGCTTTTGCTTTTGAGCTTAAATGCAATTTTTTTTTACGTCTTATTTTAAAGGGGTTTTATAAGTCCACAAGGAAATTAAGATGAGCCTACAGAAGACAATAGTGCATTAAAGGGGTGACGTAACAGTTGGAGTCACAAGGTATTTGTGTGATAAAAGCATTGCTGATTGAGAATAGCTGGTATTCTGATGAAACAGTGCAGGTAGCTTGTACCTGTTGACGCTGTGTTTGTGTCTGAGCGCAGATTCAGCACAAACAGGTTGTTGTGGTTGGCTGGCTCAGTGACAGAGGGACAACACGAACAGCCACCCAGGGAGAGGGGAGCGTATAGGGGCCCTGCATGAACAAAGTGCACTGCCCAGGGATTCTGCTCTCTCCAAAAGTCTGCCTCTCTCTTTCCCAAGATCTTGTCGTGCTTTAAAATCTGCTGCGTTTGTATTTTCCATGTTTCTGAGAAAAGGCACTGATGATGACTACAGCATTGTTTGAGGTGTGTGTGTGTGCGTGTGTGTGTGTGTGTGTGCGTGCGTGCGTGTGTGTTCATGATTATGTATTTATACATTATGCTTGCGTGTTGCATGTTTTTATACTTTCAGTATATATTTACCAGGGTTGTAACCAAATTGGATCATTCAAAAACAGGAGTGACAGTGATGCAACCCTGATCACAATGATTCTCTGCTGCTGTCTTTGTTGCTATCCATCTGTCTGTATTCAGCATCACAGGGCTGATCCACCCAGAGGTAAAAGAGACACAGCTAGCTAGTCTGCAGGAGCCGGACACCCGCTTCAAATGTTATCACACGATTTAATGCGATAATAACATGCGTATCATCCTGATACTATTGGGTCAAAGTTATTATTTACACCCCTAGTGCGGATCTTCCGCACTAGAAGGTCCAGAAGGCTCTTATCATTGAATTGGCTGATACCAGCCCAATTCAATGCAGGCTGAAAACAAGCTCGGTAGGTTTTGGTTTCACTTTAAGTCAACAAAAAACATCTACATTTCAGTGACTTTCGTCACTTTCGTAGGTTTAGAAAATTTAAAAATTTTAGGACCCATCCACCACCAACCTACCTCCTTACGCAGAGTCTGGATGCGCTTTATCACAGTAACCATCACAATAGCCCATTCAGTATGCTAATAACCGCCTCCTAGCAGAGCCAGCATGCCCCTATATGTATCAGGATGACAGGCACTCATATCAACGCAATCAATCATGTGACAACATCAGAATCACCTGTCCTGGATGAATACATCGAGGGTCTGACTCACTCCTAAATATCATGCAAATGTAATCCAGCTTCATGTCTTTGATGCAGTGGGGTTTTTTTTTTTAACACTTCAACAGTGACACCCTATCTGTGTAAAAGGAGTGTGAGGCTGGAAAATAATCTGCACCATTAGTGTATCAATAAAAGCCTCTGAGACTAGCAGAGCTGCAGCCAGAGACCACAAAGAGCGAGATGTTTTTATCTGCTTTATGTTCCGCTGTAACATCAGAGAAATGCAAATGAGTGACGCAGCACTGAACGTCTCAACTTGATGATGTCACCCATCTGTGATGATGTCAGAGAGAAAACAGCAGAGAGTACTTGGGCTAGAAATTATTTTGTTTAAATAATCATTATATTATTTGTAGTATAGAATCAGAATTGTTTTTATTGCCAAGTATACAAGTATACAAGGAATTTGTTTTGGTGATACGGTGCATAACAAGAA
>JAOVVB010215652.1:0-10643 GCA_028570985.1 Heterobranchus longifilis
TGAAACAGGTGTTTTTAACATCAGGTGGGTCTGCTCTCAGTCTGTCATCACAGCGCTGTTTGTCTCCTGTGATCGATAATAATTCCACAGCAGTGTTATTTAATAAAGGATCAATAAAGTTAATGTTAATTACATCAATTTAATGTTTTAATTTCACATTTTGGGAAGCAGGCAGCGCCGAGAGGCACTTCTGCCCAGCGTCTGAACCCACAGGAGCACATCCATCCGTGGTGCATTTACGGTGTATCCAGTAATACTGGTGTTGTCACAGGTTTATTAACTGGTGGAAAAATTTCCCCACCGTGGCATCCCTACCGCTTTCCAGTTCTAGTAGTAGGATGCCAAATTGACAAGAATACTGTTGATTTGCCATAATGTCTTTTATCTTGTGTGTCTAGAGTTATGTGTTTTTTGTGGACACATAAGGAATTGTCAATATACCATATCTCTTAAAGGGAGTTTGGCATAATATTTTCCACCAGGAGCAGGATGGGAAATAATCTCAAAAGGAATGTAGGTGTCACAAATAGTGACCCTGCAAGATCCCCAGTCTTTGCAAAATCGTATAGCCTGTAGGGCTGTCAAAATTGGCTAAAATGTCATTTGATTATTCCTTCTAAAGTAAAGTTTGAATATCTATTTTTGTGCATTATGTCCATAAAAGCAAACCAATACAACAAGAGACATAACTGCTTGCATAGGTGTATTTATTTCATAAGCATGTATTTTAATAGATCTGCATACCTACACATTGCAAAATAAGCAAATAAAATAATAGAACTATACGGGAAAACTTAAAGTGTTTAAGATTTCAGTCGTGGTTGATTTGGCGACACTATTTACTGGTGGTAATGGCAAATATGGTTTAATACTACAAGTGTCAGAATACTGGGGACAGCTACACAAACTATTGTAGTTGTAATAAAGAAGTCAGGCAATAACTGGCCTTTTTCTATCATTCTGTGAGCAATCGTTCATGCTGAACACAGCGTCTGCAAGAGTGAAAGTGAAGAAGTTTGAGGTGTATCTGTCTCATCAGCTCTCTGTTTCTGCTCCTCCTTGTTCTATTTCTCACTGCAATATTTCAAACTGATCTGCTGTCAAACAATGCCGAAACTGTGAGTTGTTTTGTTTTGCAGACACAAGATAGACATCTGTGTCAAGCTCACTGACATTGACTGCATTTCCTGTGTACTTCATAATAAAAGGCCACTTGTGTTTCGTCAGTTAAATGCTTTTAATGTGAAGGTGCAGCAGCAGGAAATGTTCGGTTTGCATTAGCAGTAACTTAATTAATGGTAGTCATTTTTTTCATCATCAAGTATTAATTTTCATAATTGAATATTACATTTCATAGTCAAATATCTGTTGTTTATTACAATATATGTTACATATAATGTATGTTATATGTTATATATGAATATATGTTCAAATGTAGAATATTATTTGACAGCCGTTACAGCCTCTGACTAAAATCTCAGATTGTCTTTAGATGTGAGAGGGTGTCAGTCTTTTCAAAGTCACAAAATGCTAACATGAACTCTGTTAGCAACAAGGCCTGTTGCCATGTTGAGACTGGAACAAAAGGGAAAGTAGGGACATTCGACTGACAGTTGTGAAAGGGCTAAGAATAAATGAATAAAAGAAAGACATTTCGCTCAGTGTTAATAGTTATGGGCTTTTTATTTGTCTCTGCACTTTATGAATGTGTCTGCATGAGTCATAGTATCAAAGGTTCAAATGTGCAAAAACAAGACAGGCTTGCTCCTTTGCTGATGGATGATACAGTGTTAAAAAAACAACCAGTCCTCCAAACCATATGACCATATTTGTTGTTTGTTCCTACTCTGTAATAAGACCCATATGAGAGTTTACTACAGTAGCAGCCCTAGCAGTGGGAGTAAATACGACCCATATGACCCTACTGTTTTTATGTTACCTACTGTTTCTATTTATTTGTTTATATATACTTTTGTGTTTTTGCGTTCTTGTTTATGCACCGTATCGCCAAGACAAATTCCTTGTGTGTAAAAAATACTTGGCAATAAATCCTATTCTGATTCTGAAATAGATGCAAATTTGCGTTGCCCGGCACAAATTTGTGTCATTCTCGTAGAAGCCTACTCCATTCAGAAAACAAGTATTTTAAAAGTAATTTGCTTGACATCTTGCACAGACCTGACAAAGCATGACTTCCGAGTTTTTACAATAAACACGATTCTGATTCTGATATGAGCATTTTTCCATCCTCATACCTAAACGTTACATTTGCGGTTTTAAACACACCATCAACGTTGTAAAGATGGACGTTGTTTTGGTAGGTTTAGGCAACAAAACAACTTGGTAGACTTCAGTATATTTGTTACATTAAATCACTTCCGTGCATACGTGAATGACGTTATCACATACGTGATGCGCAACGTGATGCGCAACATGACGTAGTCCCGGTTGTTACGTTCAGTTAAAAACAACTTGCCGATTAATTTTATTTTCAAATGGGACACGAACACCGGTCTCCCGGGTGAAAATCCTGATAATAATGGATAATATCTGTGAGCACTAGAGGGCGGCATCTAACATTAAAACCTCAAACGTGGGTTGTAATTAGTACAAACTTGTACAAATGACAAGTGGTGTCCTTTTCTGTGGAGGACAGTCTGAGAAAAACATGCTTAACAAATAGTAAAAATGTACAGGAGAAGCAAGAAGGGAAGCTTAGTTTCCAAAGCAGTTTATTCTCAACAAAGAATGAAACACTGGTGGCAGCAAGCCTTTCATCAATGCATCATGTTTTATTAGTGGTTCATGCCAACCCATTCTCATTCCCAACTCGTCACATATGGACGCGTCACCTTTTAACACACTGGTAGCCCTGTGCGTCAAACTATGACCCTCCACTGCGGTCGCAGTTTTAAACACGTAGTTAACGTTGTGAATTGAAACCAAACTACTCAGTTATGTTGAGGAAAACCTCATGGTTTGGGTTAAAATTAGTATGTTTGTTACCTAAGTTAAACGTGTAATATTTAATTTTCTGCAGCTAGGGGTCTCTTAAGCAAAACAATAGCGATGGTGTTCATCATTCAGGAGGATTTTACCAGGAGTCCAGTTATCTGCAGAGGTCTCCTCCTCTCTGGCACAAATGGACCAGGGGTCTCATTTCTAAAACTGTACGTAGGATCCACACTAGAAATATATATGCGCTTAAAAGCCTAAAATGGTGTGCACCAAAAAAATAATCAGATTTATAAAACCAGGCGTACGCCTGCAAGTGCGCAATTTCCTTTTAGAAATCCCAAATAAACCTGGAAATGTGCGCAGCTGGATGAGCCTCCTATCCCGCCAACATTCAACCATAGATGGTCAATGCAAAGCACCTCGAGAATGTTAATGCAGGGAAATCAGTCTGCTGATCAGTGGTTATTTATGATGAATCACGGCAACAGCCGAGAGGACGACGAATAAAGTAGATCGCTGTTTAGGACGCAGGATGATAACGTTCGATCAGCTTTCTCTGATAACTTAAGATCCAGACGTCCAATCACTAAAATCCTTCATCCGGTTAAAATATATAGTTAAAAACAACCCAGATCTAAAAAGTGTATGGTAAAAATGTGGCTTGTTGAAAATTGTTGGAAACATTTGGGATAATATAAGAACACAACTCAACAAAATATATAACATAGGTCTTGACACTTTTTGAAAATTGAATGCGGAAATGTTACATACTTTTAAGTAGTCAACGTAAATAAGTCAGCGTTGACTTTTGGTGTTTGTTTGACCCATCCATGTACCCCGACCTGGAGTCAGTTGAAAGCCTGGTGCGTCTCATACAGATGCTTAACAGTGCCGTGTGCGTCAGTGCGTCAGTATCAGACATGGGAACGGTCTGCTCATGCTAATGTCAAGCCCTTAGCTTACAAGTGTGAACTTCCTGTTCCAGTGTTACTCAAAATTAATCATTGAATTCAATTGCACATTTGTTCCAACATCCCAGTATGTGGCAAGTGTGATTGAAATTTGTCTCAGAAAAAAAACAAATTTCAATTCCAGAGCAAACATCTGAATAAAGTTAAGCTGGACTTGTAACTCTCGTACTAACTGTCCTCTTGTCCCATTGAAGATCTTCCAGGGCCTCCTCTGCGTTTTCTACAACCTCGGGGACGGGGACTACAACCTAACCCTACCCACCTATCGCCTCGACAACGGCGAATGGCATGAGGTCTTCCTAGATCGGCATGACAATGAGATGATGCTGCGACTGGACGGTGGCGGAGGGCAGCGGGAGGTCACGGGGTCGCGGGGCCGAAGCCGAGAGATCGTCATTGACCCCACTGCGGTGCTGCTGGGAAACACCTTCCCCTCTGGAATCAACAAGAGCTTCCAGGGTAGGTGATAACACCACATCTGCGAGTGTTTATCAGAGTTTAACCTTTGACGTGATTTTCTGATTTGCAAGCATTTTCATTGGTGGTCAGTTTCGCTCTGTGCATCAGACATCAGGTGTTAAAAACAGCAAATTAAGTAATGAAAGCTTCTTTGAATTGGATATACTGTAGGCTGAATGCCAAGCTCTTTGCAGCACTTCCCTGTGTCAGCGTAGTTCACTTCTCTTTGCATTCACTCTTGGAAGCTGTCAAGTACGTCTGCACGGGAGCAGCTGGAGCAGCTAGAGGCTGAAGGACAACTTGTTAAATGGACAAAAAGGAAGTTTTTTTTTATATCCCCATAGCACAAAAAAAATACCAGCAATCACTTGGCCAGGTGCTGACATTTCTAACAAAACCTTCTCAGTCTGGACTTTCAGGGACCCAAGTCTGATTTACCAGATGTGGACAGCTGCCTGCCTATTGCATTCTGTTTCCCTCTGCTCCCCGCTCTGGTTTCTATAACCCCCCCTTTCACAAAAGCAATGCAACCCTGAAATTATCTAGACATTATCCGGAGGATTTTTAAATAAAGCTCCAAAGTTAGAAGCTACATTTTGTCTAGGCTAGAAATAGTTCAACTCGAGCGAGAAATTTGTGTCACTGCGTCGCGATCTGAACTGCATTCAGAAAACAACCATTTTAAAAGTTGTTTGCTTGTCGTATTGCGGACAGACCTAACAAAACATGAATTCAGACTTGATGTGTGGAACTGGCATTTTGAGGTCGGGTTGGTGAGGTTCTCCCGACTTTCCGAGTCAGAAATCCGACTTTAGGGGGCATTCTTTTTGAAATTTCCAGAAATTCTGACTTCCCAGTTCAAAGAGAAGGAACCGTCAGCCACTACCAGTTATAAGCTAACTAGCTAACAAATATAATAAATGAAACATAATAATAGATGTTAACTACACTTAGCATTCTGATAAATCTTTTTTGCTTTTACTTTTTATGTGGGAAAACTATGTTACACTAAATATTAATCATAGCAGAGTAGTTTAGTTTTTATTTGTAGTTATTTTATTACTTTTGATCCATTTATTGCAATGAAATCACAATTTTTAGACGTATCTTTGACGACCATGACAGGTACAAAGCAGCAATAGTGGTTATTTCAACCACGGTTGATGACGGAAATTAACGAGTGACACGTAGTGAAAGTTTGCTTTGCTGTAATGATGCACTTTGAATAGGAAGGTCTACGCAGCACCAGGTTCTTACTGGGCAGTTTGACCCAATGTTATCCTAAAAACTGGAAATCATTGTTAAAAATCAATGAAAATATATATGTTTTTACTTTCATTTCTAATGGCTAGGACTGGTGGTGTACACCATTACATTAATCCTCTTGAAGGATGCTTTTGTACACAAACTGCAGCACTGTTAGATTTATTTTTCAAAGGGAGGACAAAAACAAGTGATTATTCTGCTCAAGAGACTCTTCCTTTAAAATCTCAGGGAGATGAGGTAAACATTTTCTGTAGAGAATGGTAGAAAGGTCATGACCCACAATGGTATAAATTTTCCTGAATGTCCCTTTCAGTGGAAAACAGACAAATCATACAATGGTAGAATGGCAAACTGAAGACTGGGGGGGGGGGGGGTGAGAGATAATGTGATGGGTTTGAAGTGTCACAGGGTAAAGTGAAAAGGCTGGTGTGTTGTTCAGGGCATGTGAGACGGTTTAACAAGTATTCGTCCTGAAAAGTGCTACCAGAAATAAGTCCTTTTATCTATTCATACACACTCTTTTCAAGGGGGAATTATGACATATTATGTATAATGAATGATTGATATGACAGTTTAATAGCTATTTCACCCAAATGCATCTTCACTGTTAGCTGAGATGATGGCCATCCCCACAGCTGTGCGTGTGTGTGTGTGTGTGTGTGTGTGTTTGTGTGTGTGTGTGTGCTTGCGTGCATGCGCATGCGTGCCTGTTTTTGCACTTTGATAAGTTTGCACTTTTGTTTATACCCTTGAAATATTTTTTTTTTTAAATACACCTACGCACAATATTCTCTCTTTTGCAGTTGACCTCTTGTTAATTTCTTGTACTGAACAATAAACAAAAGATCATGCATTATGCATCTGAATAACATAGAATATGAAATTGTTTTTCTTATGTTTATGCCTCCTAAAATGTCTGACCTTGGCTATACTGACTTCTGTGCAATATTTGTCACTAGAGAGGAGCTTTCACATTCATCTCCTGAAGGGGGAGATGTCAGTGCACTTCCCTAAAATGTGATATTCAAAGGCATTCTTTTTTTGTGTTAGCTTAGTCTCGCCCTACTGTGCTGTGATTGGTTAGTACTAACCCTATACTAACCATGACCTCTTTGCCCTAACCTTAACCGTGTAGTAGCCAATCACAGCGCAATAGGGCGGGGCTAGACAAAACACTCTTGGGAAAGTAATTGTTATTCAAACGTAGCCCGGGAAAGCTAAATTAGATACACAAATTTGAACGCCAATCGCTCTAATATGCAACTGCCAGCACAAAAACCTGAAACCTCCAGGACTGTCAGTACAGAAAGTGAAAACACACTCATCGTCGCTGTGTCAGCCACTGCCAGTTACAAGCTAACAAGCTAACAAACAAATAAAAGATGCTAACTACATTTACCATTCTGATACATCTGCTAAAATGCAAAATACCCCTTCCTGCCCCCCTTAGCTCTGGCTGGTTGACATAAAACACATCACTTTCGGTGAGCCGGTGCTGGAAAGTCATATAACTCTGAGCTGTTGATGACTCCTGACCTGCAGCTCGTTTAGGGCCGACACAAATCCACACATTCTGGTGACCCTGTCGTATGTCTGAAGTGTTTCCACAGATATACCCGACTTCAGTTGAACAATGTTTGCACACATTTAGACACACCTCGTTGTCCATTGAGCTCAACTAACACCGCTAAACGTGCTAAGCCAACTAGCATGCTACAGCTGACAACAACTGGTATGCTGCCAAAACATTCAGGGTAAAACTTGTGCTCTAGAATTTCTGTTCCGCATGTGCAGGTAGTAGACATAAATAGACTATTTAGACGTGTTTGGGTCACAGGGCATACTGGACCAATGATTCTTACCGGACCGAAAGTCCTGTACCGAAACGGTTCAGTACAAATGCATGTACCGTTACACCCCTAGTTCTTATCATACATCTATTAGAAATATGCACTAGTCCAGAACACAGGACCTTCTTCCTGTATTTACTTTCTTGCTCCCTTGCAAGTCTTGCAGACACTTCTGTGAATGTTCTCACATGGTTTGTAGTGATGCATTTTTGGTCTGCTTGGATTTTTCTCTGTGAGAAAAGAGAAGAGAAACTGAACCAAAGGACAAATGCTCCAAGTTTACAAACGAATCAACTGATTCGGACCAGACAAACAAACTATAGATGTGAAAACGCCCTGAGAGAGACTGATGCATGCACATACTGTATGAACCTAAATGTTGGCAGGTACAGTCAAAAGATTCAGACATAAAAAATAGTTCTGGTTAGGATACATGGAAACTAGAAAAAGACAATACACTGTATGATAACAGAGAGAGAAAGAGGTCACAACTGTGGAGAAATGCAGACGTAAATTGAGAGAGAGAAACCTCCTGGAGTTAGACAGCTGTGCCTCAGGCAGTGAAAGACAATGCATGTGTTTAATAAATGGACTTTAAAAGCATTTCCCATCAAAAGAAGCAGATGTGATAGATGGTGGCAGGGGTAGTGCGTGCGTGCGTGCGTGCGTGCGTGCGTGCGTGCGTGCGTGCGTGCGTGCGTGCGTTTGCATTTATTTTGTGAGTTTCTCTTTTCAAATAGTGGCAGAGGGGGAATGAGATGTTAACTAAATACACCGATTTTGTAATTAAGCAATGAGAACATAAAGACCAGGGGCCATATTCACAAAGCATTTTATCTTACCACTAGGAGTACTCCTAAGTCACACTAAATGTTCCTAACTAAGAGTTGCCTCTTAAGACCTATTCACAAAGCTGCTAAGACCAACTTTTACTGAAGAATTGGGAGCACTCTTAAGCTAAGAGTAAAGGGTGGGGTTGACCTCGTTGCTATGGATGACGTCGTGCCTCATGAACGAGCTTACTCTGTATTCCCACAATGATTAGCAGGCTGTGCCCTACACCAGTATTAGTGGGCGGCACTATATACTACAGAAAGTAGATGGGTCTCTGTCATATGTCCGTGATTTCCTCATCATAGAAATACTGCAAGGAGGTATAATTCTCTGCCATATTCAAATAAAGATCACAAAATAAAAATCCTCCTGACCACTCCTAACTTCTCCCAAAAGTAGGAGCTGCTTTTAGCAGTAAAACCCTTTGTGAAATGCTCTTAGGCAGAAAAGCTAGGCCTCCTAACATTAGGACTGACATGATTTAGGAGTTGCTACTTTTAGCACTAAAACCCTTTGTGAATACGACCCCTGAAATGTGACCTCAGGAGTAGCTCAGTTGCTAACACCTCAGCAACACACTGAGTTCAAACAGTGGTTATCATAGACCAGGCATGTCCAAAGTCCAGCCCAGGGGCCAAATGTGGCCCTCGGACAGATTTTAAACAGCCCCCGACTTGTTTCTGAAAATATGCTATATGTGGCCCACCACACAATATTGGTTAATCAAGCAAGTTCACTCTGTAGCATCAAGTAGGAACTATGCAGGTGGAACTAATGTGTTTCTTGTTGGGGTGCATGTACATGTATTAGTATGGTACTTAAAATTAAATCCTGAGAGTACAATTGTATTGTATGTGGTGTTTTTAAATAACCCATATGATGCAAGAAGCAGCTGGCTCCCA
The DNA here is from genome assembly GCA_028570985.1 of Heterobranchus longifilis. Lineage (NCBI taxonomy): Eukaryota > Metazoa > Chordata > Actinopteri > Siluriformes > Clariidae > Heterobranchus > Heterobranchus longifilis. The sequence goes on from JAOVVB010215652.1 coordinate 9,241, forward strand.
GTTATTTTCACATTATCTAATCTGGCCCCCATTCAAAAAAGTTTGGACACCCTTGTTGTAGACCTTTAAACAAAACTCAGGTATACGTGCTCTACAGTAAGATATTGTTGATGTTGATATTTTTAGTTGGATTTCAGTTTAATGTATAAATACGACTTATAATTAACTCAGCATAGGGCAAGTCACATTTTCTTTGTAGATAGATCACCTAGTAGTGCATCATTAACCAGTGTGTGCAGTGTAGCCATGCAAATCAAGTTTCTTTGTTAGTTTTGTTAGTTAATAATCCTTTTAAAGGGGTTATAGGATTCCTCCAAAATGCATCAACATCATCCAGAATCTGTATGAGGACTCCACCTGCAAAATCATTCACAACAGGAAGTTAACCAGCCCTGTTGAAGGCTGCATGCTGTCTCCGACAATTTTCTTGATGGTCATCGACAGCATCATGAAAAGAAAAACCAGGCCAGTAACATGTGCATCCAGTGGACCTTCATCAAACAACATGAAGACATCGAGTTGCAGACAAAGCTAACACGACTCTGAAGAGGCAACAAATACCATCCTGAAAATCAATGTGAAGAAGACAGAAGTAATGAAAATAAACAACAAACAGGAGCTTACAATCAATCTACAGGGAGAAAACACCAAAGACACAGACAGCTTCACATACCGTGGGAGCATTGCCAGCAAAGGTGGCAGATCAGACGATGACGTCAGGAACCGAATCAACAAGACACACTTTTAACACTCTGCGACCCATCTGGAACTCCAAGTCACTGTCCCTCCGAAACAAGACCAGAATATTCAACGCCAACGTCAAGGCAATCCTGCTATATGGATCTGAGACATGGAGAGTGACCAACACCACCACCAACAAACTTCAGACTTTCATAAACAGATGCCTAAGACTGGGTCATCCTGAATAGCCAAGACATGAAGAAGAGGGGTGGATCGGACACACCCTACGCAAACCAGCTGACAGCGTCACAAGGCAATCATTGGACTGCAAGAAAACTGCACAAAGCCGGGTCTGTTGCCGTGGTATGATTGCGGCCCTATGCTCTGCCTAGGAGACTACAGGAATAAGTCAAATCAAAGTCACACAGTTGCATAAACTATCCGATCGACGCAGTGGTAGACCAGTAACTCTCGTGTTCTGCAATGTAAATGTACTGTTTTTTGTCAAAGGAGTCTGATGGCTTTGAAGAGACAATATGTAACAGCTTCAGTCCCCTGTTGTAAAGGACTGTCTAAATATAGCATACACTGAAACTGGTCCTTTTTTAGGTGGCTAAAATACTGTTTTCTGTGTGGCCCTGTCCTAGCAGTGCATTGCTTAGCTTCCGTGTCAGGACTCCTGTCTGCTCCTCCAAACCACCATAGCTTCCACTACACTCCTA
>JAOVVB010215663.1:0-10643 GCA_028570985.1 Heterobranchus longifilis
GGTGGCTATGTTAGCAGACGGCTAAACTATTAGCAGCATTTTCTCTCAGTCTCTGAGACGCTTTGCCTCTATTGACACTTTATTGTTTGTGTTGTTTTATTGCGTTTGTCACTCTCTTTTAGACTCTGACAATAAGGTAAATAACGTTATCTGCAAAGTGTTTTGGAGATGGAGAGATGTTGCTAATAGTTTACCCTGCTAACTAGCCTCATGGAGCGGTGCGCAATGATGCAGCCAGCGGCCGCTCCGGTCTGATAAACACGGTGCTGCATTTTTATTATAATGTTTGTAAGGCTAGTATTAATACCGGCTCATCTATACGTTTCCTCTCACACCGCCTCCATCGGAGCTACCGTACCGCGGCTTCGTCCTCTGGGCCTCGGAGCACGCTAATCCAACCAAGGTGACTCTGGAGGCGGCGTGAGAGGAGACGTAAACACAGGAGATGAAGCGGCGGGTCCCAAGCAGAGCAGCTCTCTACTCCCTGAACAATAAATTGGACTGCACTTATACACAATTTAGTCCCTCTGTACTGCACTGTATGTAAATGGAAGACAATAAAGTGTTATCTAATAGTTTAGCTGAATTAGCCGTAGCCCCTTTGGCTTCTTTTACCGGAGACCCACACGCATGCGCATCTGTGTTAGTAGAACAGCCAATAGAAATTCTCTCTCCCTGAAATGAGGCTGTGATTGGCCCAAAGTCTGTCTGTCCCCGGCTAGATTTTCTAAGTCCTGAAACAGAGCCAAGACAGAGTCAAGTTTTCTCTCGGACCACGTGAATTACAATATGATGAAAGGTTATTACTGAATTTCTTGCCCAATTACACCAAAAATATTCTGCCTACCTGAGCTTTAATTGTTCAGCCCTAGCAGAAAGTTTTTTTTTGTTTTTTCTGACTCTTCCAATATTGTTCTTGTCTGGAAACAGGATTGAGCCTAAATACATTAGATTAAACAAGGCATTTGACAGGACTTAAATTTGATAAGTGGAGTCAATACCGGATTCATATTTCATAAAATGCTATCAAACCCCGACTCTAGTAATGCTACAGTCCCTGTGCACCTGTGAAAGGGTTAAGTAAGGTGGGTTCCCGAGGCAGAAAACGTCCTATGACTAGCAATCAGCACTAATAAGATCCATCTTCTCTTAAAAGACTCAGTGAAAAGCCCTAAATCCATTCCGAACACATTCAAAGGGGAGATAGGAGAAGGAGCCATGTGCTGTGATGTTTTCATGCCCCCCCCCCCCCCTCTCTCTCTCTCTCCGCCGGCTTCTATCTCTTTCTTTCCCCCTCCACTTCATTATCATTCCCGGGTTATCCCAGCAGCCAAGTGAGTCTGGAGCACAAATGAATTAAGGGAGAATTAAGGAGCCTGTGCAAAGTGAAGCCTTTCCAAATCTCAGCACAGATGAAAGGTGGACCTGCTCACACTCACATGCGTCCACAACACGTCTTCCGACTATGTAGCAGGTACGGGTCCGTAGATTTGTGGATGTCAGTGAGTGTTTGTTGGGAGTGTTTGTCCTCACCTTGCTTCTGGGCCTCGTGCCAAGCACAACTTCCTGCAGTCCTCGGCCAAGGCAACACAATGGCGCTTAACGTAGTCCACCATCCTCCCAGCATTTTATATCAGCTGGGAGAAAAGTTGTTCAAAGAGAGGACAAAGAAGTGTGCATTACATTCTACAGAAACATATACATTACAGTACATTACAGTATACACGCACACGCATATGTACTGATGTTGAATATATGAATTGAGCATAATGTGTTAAAATGCAAATGATATACTCTGTAAGTGGAAAGTGGGAGATATAGTGTAGATTTCTCCCGCATGTATGATGTGGAGGACACAGCGGAGAAGTTTGACATTGAAATGGTTCAGTGGAACGTGAAAATGTGACTTTCCCGCCAATGACCTCAGTTTCATTCCCAGCTGATGCAACCGATGCAAGTTTTCTACCATGAGCAAAGGTTTTCTAAACATATGGTATGTTTGAGTTTGAGCCTGAATCCAACATGTCTGATCCAACTAGTTAAAACATGTTTAAATTGGGGCTGTACTGTAGCTGTCTTTAAGGACATGTCCTCAGTATTCTCTGGGGATTTGTGGTTTTAATGACCTGCACTGGGATGCACCAGCTATGCATTAGGCCTGTCACGATAACTCATTTTGTTGGATGACATATTGTCCCAGAAGTAATTGCGATAAACGATATTTATGTCATTTTAAAGACCATTCTATGCCACTGATATAATGATAATATAATAGTATATAATGATGCAAGTATACCCTTTCAAAGCACTGACATTTTAATTCATAAGGATATTCAGACATTGGAATTGAAATGTGAAAAATAATAAAATAAATGAAACTCTCACCATAGTTTTTTTCTGTTCATGTGGCTTAACTGCTGTGAAAAAACGCTGTCTTATACCGAGGTTCACATCCCGTTTGAGAATAAAAGTTAACGTTGTTATTTTTAACTCTGCGTTATTCACGTGACATGTCCCACATCACGCCCTATGTCACGACATAACTGCTGTATTTGTTGTTGTTACCATGGTTACAGCTGTCTTTGTAACCCAGAAGTAGGGATTTTAATGCAATCCCAGTGTTTTTTTTGCTAACCGTACCAAGTCGTTTTGTTGCCTAAACCTAACAAAGTGTTATTGTTGGCTTAGTCTCGCATAGCCAGACCTATCTCCACAGCACTGTGTCCGTGCTGGAGTAGGAGGTCTGGATTGAATAGCTTTCAATCCGGTATAGTGGAAACAACTCCCTGGCCTGTTTATATTTCTTTAAACCAATCACAATCATCTCGGGCGGCGCTACGCTCCGGCTGTAGCGAAGGGACTTTGAGAACCTCACGGAAGGAAGGAGGGACTTCCTCTGGCCGGGGTCTCCTCCCGGCAGAAGTATAAGGCTTTATGCCGACACTGCTTACGTACCCAGCCAGACTATTGTTGCCTAAACCTACCGAAGTAGTCCAGTTTTACAATGTTAATTACGACGTTAATGACATGTTTACAACCGCGACCGACACATGTACTTAAAACAGGCAGGGAAAGCGTTAAAAAGTGATGCCAATGGCCGTAAAAAGCATGAAAAAGTGACCAAGCTTCCGTTTTTGACGAGCTGGGAGTGAGAATGTGTTACACATAAATATCATCTGTGCAACACTGCCAAGCAAATAGATGTGTGTGTGTGAAGCATTCACGTTTCTCCAAAAACACATAATACCTTTTTATTAAATCCCTTCAAAGTCTTCACTATATCATGGATGTAAACTGCAGCTCGACTGGCTGGCGGAGGCATACAACCGCGAGGCTGTAATTCCAGTTTAAAGATATATTTACCTGCATTACTCACGACCGTTAAATAACTGTCACATAACTTTTTTTATTGGTGGAGGAATTCGATCCTGTTCTCTCTCTGCATCCCAGAGCCTTTGCTCAGTTTGCATGTCACACACAACACCTCCCTTGCTGTTTAATAGTTTCAACACTAGAATACATGTGACGCCCAGTTGTCAGGAGACCCAGCCTAAGCAGCCACCTCTCTCACATCTTTACCCCGCACAGTCGGAATCAAAGGCAGGGAGAACAGAGACGGGGATGAGGGAGGAAAGGGTCTCCGCTGTGCTTTTAAAGCTCCACTATTTGGAATTTAAAGAGCTGAATACGAGCAGTAGTTTTTCTCTTGCCTCTGCCGAGTAGTCTCTGTATTTCTACACACAACACTGGTTACATTTCAAGCCTCCAGCTTTCCTTTGTTTTGATTTAATATAATCGGTTCGGAAGCTGTGTTATTTCTCCAGTCGTTATCATCTCATCTCCTAATCATACAACAATTGTCTCTGGAAGGTCTGGAAAGGCGGTTTCATTGATTCGGCAGGAATGCGGATTGATCCGGCTGAATTTGCATGGGAATCCATTCCGTTTGAGCCGAGAGATCATAATCGATCAGATGGGATAAAGCCTGTTTCTGGCCTGCATGCCTTTCAAAGGTTAAGGTGAAAATTAATTTGCTTGTTCGTTAGTTACATTTCAATCCTGTAATTAAGTCTTGCAAATGATTAAAATGTAAAACAATGGAGCAATGAATGTGACTTTGATTGCTTGTTTGTTTTATTCGATAACATGATCTGTTGGCCTGATGACCGAGCTTACAGAATCTTAATGAAGCTGAGAGAGCTGCTGGCTTCCAGAAACCCATCCTTTTTTTTAATGGTGTTTTGTTAATTTTCTCAAAGGCAACAAAGCTCCAAATTTTATGAAAAATGTTCTTTCTGAACAAGACGTTTTGGATGTAGGAGATGTTTTACCTCTCCCTTATTATTATTGTTTTTGACAAACCTCTAATAAAACTTTCAGCTAGCAGGGTTCTCATATTTTCCAGGCATCCATGGGCTGATTATGAAACAATGGGGCCCTGGGCACATGGGCATGCAAAAGGCCCCACCATGTTTCCTTCTGTACATAGGAGCAAGACAGACTTTGTGATTAGTTTGCCTCTTTTTGTTGCTTTACATCTCTTTGTAGACGTTATGCATCTTTTTTTGTGTCTCTTCGCAGTCATTTTGTCTTATACAGTTGTCGTTTTGTGTCTTTGTGGTTGCTTGGTGTCTTTTTGCAGTTACTTTGTGTCTCTTTGTAGTTCCTTTGTGTCTCTTTGTATTCATTTTGTGTCTCTTTGTGGTTGTTTGATGTCTCTTTGTAGTTACTTTGTGTCTCTTTGTGATTTGTTTATGTTTCTTTATAGTCATTTTGTGTCTCTTTGTGGTTGTTTTATGTCTCTTTGTAGTCATTTTGTGTCTCTTTGTGGTTGTTTTATGTCTGTTTGTAGTTATTTTGTGTCTCTGTGGTCTTTTTGTGTCTCTTTGTGGTCTTTCTGTGTCACTTTGTAGTCATTTTGCATCTCTTTATGGTCTTTTTGTCTCTCTGTCGTTGTTTTGTGTCTCTTTGTGGTAATTTTGTGTCTCTTTGTGGTTGTTTTGTCTCTCTTTGTAGTCATTTTGTGTCACTTTGCAGTTGCTTTTCATTTCCTTGTAGTTGTTTTCTTTGTGTCATTTTGCATCTCTACGTGGTCAGTGTGTCGTGGGGGGGGGGCTAACGCTTACCTGTACCTGGTAGGCCCATTCAGTAATCCGTCCATGCCGACATCAACCGTCACTTTTGCTGGTTAAAACAACAAACTTCGCTGGTGGCAGATTATCAGCTGTAGCTAATTAACATAAACTCAATAAATAACATTCGAGGCTCCTCGTGCATTTTTCCAAGCAGGCGGGAATATTTCATCAGCTCGTTCTCTAATATGGGGGTGAGACCGAGAGGAAGGTGTTTGCGGTATCGACTGCTGGACAAACGCCACACGTATGCGAGGAAGTTCTCTACTTTGTGGATGTGCATCTGTGCATGCCCGTGCACGTGTGTGTGTGTGTGTATGTGTGTGTGTGTGTGTGTGTTTGCGCACAAGCTCGAAGCCTTCTGGACAGGGCCGAGGGTGAAGGGGAGTGCTAACACACTCTCCTTGTCAGCGGCAAGGGTAATTACTCCTGGCTGAAATTACTCAACATTTGTTTATAAGCTCCCCTGAGCACACTGTAAATAGATTGTCTGCTCAAGTCCAATGCCATTGAAGCCCTGCTGTCCCCAGCATACACACAGGCTTTATGTTCAATGCCATCTTTACCTCATCGCACACATTGAGCCTCAATCTTTCTATGCCTTTTCCTTTTCTTTAATGAATTATGTTAAAGACCTTGGCGTAGCTAAATGCCGCGGCACTCATGTCGTGTCGAGTGACTTTATTTATCCTCATCAGAATGTTTCAGTGCTCTGCCAGAGCCCTTGATATTTTCACTCCGCGTATAACTTTGCATGTGGTCGAGTTGAATCTATTAATCCAGTATTGATCTCTGCTTTGCCACCCTTTTCACGGCTACACTCTCCACTTTCCCTATCTCTCCCGTCTCTCAATCCCGCCCTCTTTCTGTAGCAACAATAGCCGAGATCTTTTTAGCATGCATATGAAGAGAGGAGGAGGGGGGGGGGGGGAGAAAAAAAGCACTTCAAGTCAAGGTCCATCCATGTAGTTATTGTATGAGATGGTTCCTGTCAAAGATGACAGTTTGAAACACTTGACCCACAAAAATGAATTCTTGGCCAGGGCCAAGTGACAGCCGAAAGTAATTCATTCTTTTGAAATGTTTAGGGAGATGGAGAGAGAAGTGAGGAGAAGGGCAGTGACATGGAGAGCGATAGAGCAAGACAGAGAGATGGAGAAGAAGGGCAGCTAGGAAAGATAGAAACAAAGAGAGAAGGAGAATTAAAGAAAGGGGCAATAGCAAAAAAAAAAAAAAGTGATAGGAGGAGTGAATGAGATAAATAAATGAAAAGAAATCAAGTTTTACCATTAGAATTAGGTTACGTTAATGCTAGCTACAGCTGATAGATTCTAATTGCGGCATTTGTCATTTCAGCCGACAAAATCCACAACTGTTTTGATGGTTAATCTGCCACCGCTGTCTTTGTAATTCGTGCTGTGCGAGAACGGGAAGCTTGATGCGGAGAGTGATAGAGCAAGGCAGAGACATGGAAAGCTAAAGTTAAGGGGGGGGGGAGTGATGCAGAGGAAAGAATGAGATAAATGATTTAAAAGAAATCAAGGCATCTTATTAATTTAGTTCCAAGTTGGAAAACAGCTTTAGACTTTGTCTATTGGCATTACATCATGTATTTACGGTTGGGGGAGTAACGACACACAAGTAACAGGATTAGGTACTTAGAATACAAAATATTAGTATCGGTCAGTTACATTTTAAATTAGTGTTATTCCGAATTACTTTATATCTTTAAAAATAGATTATTTGAAGGGATAACTTCATTACCTCCGTCATGTTTTCGGTTTGTCTGTTTGTCAGCAGGATTATAGAAAAACTACTGGCTGAATTTTTATGAAACCTGGTGGAAGGGTGTAGTACGGGCCAAGGGAGAACCCATTAATTTTTGGAGCGGATCCAAATCACCGGGCAGATAAACGAGTGCTCTTCTAGTTTGTTTTTGTTTTATTTGCTCTAAAATTCATAAGGCACGCCGCACGCATTTCCCTTGAACAGATTTATTTAAATTTTTTTTAACGTACAACAATTCATGCACATGCAGAAACATTAAAAAGTCAGCCAGACTTCAAAGTTTCCAAACAACTCGCCATTAGCATTAGCTTATGCTTGCTAGCTACAGTTTTAAAAATCTAATTGCGGCATTTGTCATTTCAGTCAACAAAATCCACAGCCGCCAACTAAAAATTAAGTCTGTAATAATCATTTAAAAAAAATTCTAATGAATTTTATTTGATGGTTAATCCTTGGTCGTCATTGTAAACGTGCAGTGTGAGAAGAGAAAGCTTGACATTGAGAGTGATAGAGCAAGGCAGAGGAAAGCAGCGGTAAGAAGAAAAAAAAGCGCAAACATTAAAGAAAGTGGCAACAGCAAAAAAAAAAGAAAAAAGAAAAAGTGATGAAAGGATGAAAGGAGGTTGGAATAAGATAAATAAATTAAAAGAAATCAAGGCATCTTATTAATCTACAAGAGCTCCAAGGTGGAAAATGTGATTCTGTTTATGATAAGTGATTTGCTAATGATGATTTTGATTGTATTCTTCTGTACACAAACCTCCCAACATATGTTGTTGTTATTGCAAGCTGCCATCCGGGCTAATTTGTCTTAATTACACTGAGTGTGTTTGCTGCCTACCACCGCCGTCCACTGAGAGAGACAGACACGTTAGATAGAGTGGAGGGCGGGGAGCGCAACATCTGTCTGCTGAAGAGTCGAAACACACACACACACACACTTTACAAACACACGATTTCAGAAACACATACTCGCATACACTCAAATATGAACACACTCATATACTCGCATATACAGTGAAATACAAACACACACACCTCTCTAATAAAACCTTGGTGCAGCCACCTCGCCACCATCCCTTAGCCCTTACCTCCCATGTCCTGCTAATGGCGGCCACCACAGAGGTGACTGTGTGCAAATAGGGCCGTAGCGCCGATGGCCATCCATCACAAGGCCCCGGAGCAACATTACACCACTCTAATGGCCCACTCTGGCCTTCCTTATGATATTAATCCACCGCCTCACAGCACTGATTTCATTTGTAAAGTGGTGGGGGGAGACAAACTGTTCAGGTTTTTTTTCCACGGGGTGCTAACGGACGTAGTCGCTGTGATGCCCACACGCAAAAACACAAACATGCAAGCTCGCACACATGCTGTATACGTGCCCCGCTGCTCACCTTCCAGCACGCACAGGTACACACACACATACACGCATACACATACACGGAGACATAAAAAATAGATCAGCAGATGCACACACACTCACTGACTTTGTCCACAGTCTTTATCCCGCAGCCCCCTCCACCTACCATTACGGGGAGTCTAATTATATAAAGTACAACATGCTGCATACATCTCAAACTATCTCAGCAAGGTAGCAAAAGAAAATTATTGCTATGTGAGAGTTTTCTTTGCAGGCTGAAAGTATCAAGAAAACAACAATTAAATTAGCGTACCGTAGAGACTGCAGGATGCATCAATCCTCAAACACATTTTTACTTTGAACATCTTAGAGATGTTTGCAGGCAGTTGCTTAGAGGACACTGTAACCTGCACTTAACACTTTACATTTCGAATGCTTCTGTTCCTCTGCAGGGGAGACCGTTGCAGCAAAATATAACAGCGTCTGACACAAGCTATTCCTTTCTGTCTGCACATTTATCACCCGAGTAGCCGACGCATTCTGAAACTAGCAAGAAGTTTTTGTGTTTTTATCCAGCAAGTCCTTTGATGACCAAGTGCTGTTATTACACACAAGGTACATGTAACATTTCCACATTTAAATGTCTAAAAACGACTAGAGCTATGTTATATTTTGTTGAGTTATGTACTTAAATTATGGGCCAGTTTGCCTTTATGATAGTACAGCTTGAAGATTGACAGGAAAGGGGGGGAGAGAGGGGGGGACAACACGCAGCAAAGGGCCACAGGTCGGACTCAGACTACATGGGGTGTGCGCTCTACCCGTTGAGCTAGAGGCCGCCCCGATCCTGGTCGTTTTTAACTATGTATTTTCACTGGATTAAGGATTTTAGTCATCGGACGTCTGGATCTTAAAGGCCCCATATCATGCTCATTTTCAGGTTCATACTTGTATTTTGGGTTACATGCTTTAATGTTCAAAAACACATTGTTTTTCTCATACTGTCTGTCTGAATATACCTGTATTCAATTCCATTTTAGCGCCTGTCTTTAAGTCCCCTTCCCGAAAAAGTCCAGTCTGCTCTGATCGGTCAGCATTTCCGGGTCTTCTGCATCTGCGCTCTCGCCGTCTCTGCACCATCATTGCAGCTGGTTTAATTATTATTCAAATGTTTTTGTTGGCTCTTCAATTGCAGACGGTTTAAATCTCTGGGTCCATTTGTTTTGTAGAGGAGGAGACCTGCGGATAATTCGGCTCTCGGTAGTCTGGCGGGTTTATCACACACTGTACACCGTTTTCAAAACAACACTGCTCTGTTCATTCTATTTTCATGTTCTTCTGCAAGAAGAATAAAGTTCAGGAGCTACTGTGTTTCGGTGAGAGGGTGATTTTACAGCATTTTACAGTCTATGTGTTACTTTAACCATATGCTGAAATACATCACTATAAACCACCTCAATACTTGAGTTATGAATTTTGCCCTGTCTGAATCTGTATGAGAGGCTGTTTTAAATGCTGCGACGAGAAAGAGGACGACTCTCTCCTCTGTGTGCTCAGCGGACATGCTGCCGTTATGTTTTCGGAGATGGGTCATCATATTGAAGTATTGCCGCTTGCAAAATAAGCCACATGTGTTGCACAGTACTTACACAGTCGCCGTTTTATCCACCACTTTTTCCGTCATTGTCACATGTAACAATCTGTTATGCTCCCACACAGCAGACCGTCTGAGTCTCACTGACAGCTGCTGCACTCCGCACCTCTCTTCCGTGCGTGAGGCTTTTTCCCCCCGCAACAACTTTATTTGACGTTTTTTTTTCTGTGCAAGCCTTATTTACTGAAATCTGTGTCCACGAGAGGCTGCCGGTAAAAACCTCCTGAACGATAAACACTGAAGGAATCCTAACTGGGAGAAACTGACTACAATGACAGCATTGCTCCGTCTTTTGTTATTGTTTTGATAGAGAAAATTACATATTGCGCGTTTAATTAAAGAATTACTATTAATTTCAGTGGTAAATCTGCCACATATCTGTGGTTTAGTGAATTGTCTACTATGTATGGCTACATGGAGATGCTTTTTGTGTCTTTTTATGTGTTTTGGTAAGGAAAATTAAATGTCAAATGCCCGCTTCCAAGGTTAGAGTGAGGTGTTTCTACACGTGTAGGAAATAGCCGGACAGTAGACAGTCCTGCACTAACACATGTGTTTAAAAATGGCTGTTGGGGAAGTTGTAATAGACAGAAAATCAGAGCTCAGTCTCTTAGCGCTTCACACATCAGTGCATATTGAAACCAGTTACTAAGCTCGCAGGCAGTGGGCGCGGGGCGGGGTGGGTGTGTGTGGGTGTGTGTGT
>JAOVVB010215693.1:0-24485 GCA_028570985.1 Heterobranchus longifilis
AAACCAAAACACAAACAGAAGTATCCTCATAAACCATAAGCCAGTCCTTTGAAGAGCTGATCATCCTGAGGACAACACTTAGGTATGCACCATTTCAAAACGCAGTGAAGCCCTGCACTCAGTGCATGTAATTCACCACTTTCATCCACTGCATTTTGAATTATGTTTTCTGCAGACAGAGATTAAAAATTCAGATCAACTTGTCCAGAAGAATGTGAAATTAATTTCTTCCTTTTTTTTCTTTTTTTACAATAAAATGAAAGCAGTTGGGCCTTCAGTGTGAAATGTAATAGCCTTGTGCATTCGTGTGTGCGCATGAACAATATGTACTGTAAGTATGCTGAGAAAATGAATCTTTCCATGGCCTAATAAGCCAAATAACAGCTTTAATTTAAGGTAAGTAGGCTGCAGTTCTCAGGGAAAATTGAAAGATCAGCTTTATCATTGGGTGTGAAAGGGCTCCACAGAATAATACATATACCAAGCAGAGACATGACCCAGATGCTGCCTGTAAAATTAATGAGCTAATAATGCAATAGGTGCCTGAGCATTTGCAGCAGTTACAGTAATGTGCAAACACAGAGATATTCCACATTCAGGTAAAATATAGTGCTAGACCTAATGTAAGAACAGGAACTAATTAATTTGATCTGATCTAAAAGTATCACAGTGTGTTGCATCATATACAGCAGTTTTGTAGCTTCACCTTTTCCCTCGAGGCTTGTGCTTTAAAATGTTGCATGTACTTTAAAAACTGCCCCGAGTCGTACGTCTAAGAGACCCTAATTGTGATTGATGTTCAGATGATGAATTTTGAGAAAATAACATGTTAATGAAGGAAGCAAAGCCCAACACATTATTCTGATGTTTCTTTTCAAAGACCTCCACTACCTGGCTTCCTTTCAGAATATTCACAAATGCCAAAAGCACAGTGGTAGACTGATGCCATTGACATGCAAATGCTTGGTAGTTGCAGAGAAGTGAGAGGTGCCAAAGTGCATTGTTGTGTGTCAAGCAGGATTTCTGAATACATAGCTGAAAGCCGAGATGTACACGAGCGTGCTTGACACAGTAAAAAGCCTCAGCGTCTTATTTTCTTAAGGCATAATGGATTCATGAGAATTATGGTGTGGGCCCTATTTACAGAGGGAGCACAGGGTTACGGTAGCCTAATGACAAAAGATTAAATGAGGTCTGTCCACTGTACATGATGCCTGGAGTTTTATGGGGGCATAATTAAGTTTCAAACCGACCCAACAGTGATGTGCTTTTAACTAAAGGTCAACAGTAAACAGTGATGTGAGCCACACTTGATTACTATGTATATCACAACATCAAAAAAGATGCTGCTGCACTAATGAGGGGGTGACCTTCATCTTCAGCGTAAACAAAGACCAAACGAACACATGCCGCGCCACATGGCCTCCATCAGCCATTAATAAGAGGTGTTTATGGAATTAATAGCACTTTAATAACCAGACGGATCTTTGACATTTCAGAGAAAGGTTTGCTCGGAAATTTAATCTGATCTTGAACATGAGATGCATACTTAAGGATGGGAATTGATACGATTTCATTGATACCCAATGCCATTATCGATTCTGCTTATCGGTCTGATTCTGATTTCGCTTATTGATTCCTGATCAATTTTTCTGTATGGAAAAAAAAAAAGTAGGGTCACGCAGGTTTTCAGCATCAATGCAACTGTTTTATTACTGTGTAGAAATATATAACATAGGATATTTACCCTCGGTAACAGGTGTGCTGCTCACTTCAGAAGCACGCACTTAGCACTCATAAAAATGAGCACATCTCAAAAACTAAGAAAAAATGTACATATTGCAAAAGAGTGTTAATAAATATTTTGTTAATGTTTCTATATTCAGGAATCTTTTGGATCGTTATGTTTTGTGTGTTTATTTAGTAAAATTTGAAGAAAAAATATTTAATTTTACTTTTTATTCACGACACATTTATTATGGTTTATTGACTTGCATAACCTTAGTTTGCTTAGGTTGTACAGATTTTAGGGATATGAAACATTTGAAGATACTCCAAGAAATTCCATCACAATAATGTAGGCACTGGTGGACCGTTTCTATTGCAGAGTTCAAAGGGTTAAGCCCATGTTGCATAGAGAGATGTTCCTATAGCCTACAACCAATCAGAGCAATGAAACGAGACCTACAACCAACCAAAAATGGCGGTCTGGTCACAAACTTTCTCAAATTCCAGATAAACAGAACACTAAAATGTGTTTCTGAAAACATTTTAGGCGAGAAGTAGGCAAACAGAATCTTGAATTGCATTTGATCAACACTGCGTAGTTTGACAGTTTGAGTTTTGTGCCTGGTGCATTACGCTGGCCGGACATTCTGTAATTACATTCTGACGATCATCTGTCAATCATCGTCTTAAACCCGCCTCATATTAGATTTAAAGGGTTGCGATTGGATACACAAGATTCTGGTGGACTGATTCTGGTTTCCAGGCTGGGTGTTTCCACTCTTAACTGAAATGATAATTTTACAGATATTACAAGCAGCACTGTCTTTGTGAAATGAAGCTTTGGACCGTTTCTTCCTCTCCTTCTTGTTGCAAGTTTCCAGCAGCGTAGATGCATGAGTTTGTTAGTTAGAGTTAGTTAAATAGTTTTTCAATTAAATTCTGAATGACGGGATACTAGTCTGGTACCGGTTCTCAACTGGACCGGTTCTTGATTCCCATCCCGATGTATACTACGTCATTTATAGCAGCAGTAAAGACTGAATACACATCTATGAATAGAAATAAAAAGCTACAAAATATCATACAAATATAGGCTAATCCTGACTCTTTTCATTTCAATAGTAATTAATCTACATTTAAAAAACAAATATGACAATCAGAAATGTAAATGTGGTTTACATGAGCATTTACATCTTAATTCATCACATTACAGGCTCATTCAGAGCTACAGCCAGGTGGATTTAGAAGAGATGTGGAGGGATTAGTGAGGTGATATCAATCACCACAGTTTGAACCACCCCCTTTATCCAGCAGCATCACAGCCCCTGGCTGTCTCCCCCATTGATCCCAGGCTATAAGGCTGGAGCTAAAGGCGAGGGTTTCCCTTCAGGGAATCCTAAAGCTCTGGAAGATTAATTCATTTCAAATATGAGGATAGAGTCAGATTTATCCTTAAATTTCGACTGTTAGATTAGATAAACAGGCTGCATCGGTGCAGCTAGGTAAAAATGAAAAACACATCAGAACGATGTCCTGGAGGCAAAGAAAGCAGCTGCTTTTCCTCCAGTGACTCTCCCAGTTGTCTGTTTACTAAAGCAGCCGTCTTACTCTGCTCATTGCAAGCTCACATTGATATTCTAGATATTATTAGTAAGGCCGGAGAGTCCAGATGATGATGAGCTCTGAGGGACATTTTAAATGACAGTGCCTTTTCTTGAAGGGAGAGAGTAAACAACAGCGGCGCCCAACGCTGTCTTGTTACTAATACTCATCTGCATTCATGTAACTGAGGGGCAGGGCTAGGGAGACAGGATGTGACTTTTCAAACATAAAAGGGGGGGGGATTGGTTGTGTGAGGAGACATGCCTCAATATCACACATGGAGGAGGGAACACTGTCCCCTGACAACAGTCCTTTCGGCTCGCCCTGGCAGATATGTCTACTCTCCATTCACTATTTCTAATCCTGTCTGAAAGCCTATCTTGAATGTCAGGCTTCTTCCTAAATTGGCTCGTGTTCTTAGTGATTGATTAAAGTACTGTAACCCAGCTTTATCAGACCGCCCTGAACTCTGTATTTCTGCCAAATCTATTAGGTAATGCATCTTTTGTTATTGCACCGGTTTCCCCCCCCCCCCCCCCCCCCCACCCTCTGTCTTTGGGAAACGCACAGATCCATTTACTATGATACGGAGTACTGAGTCGTACCTGGCCCTGTGATAGCAGTCTTGAGATCAAACAGGGTAGCAGCCGCCTTAAGCTCACAACCGTTTGTGACAAATGTGGCATCCTAATTCAATACAGCATTATTCAGTGAAATTGGCTTAAATTTATCACCAGAATCCAAAACAGTGTGCACAGGGATACACTTAAAACACATTTCATAATCCCCATTCCTCCTTTTCTATCTTTTGACTGATGCCATGGTGGTACCAGAAACACGTCCATGTCCCATGACATTGAGAGAACAATATGGCTATAATTCATGAGTTCTAATGCTGTAATATCCCCCATGCCATTGCACACAGCGGAGAGAGGAGAGGAGAGGTTGCCCTGATATTACTGCTGACGCCTGAGTCCTAGACGTTGCACTTAAGAGTGTCTCCTGCAGGACATTATTCAAACACACACATGCACACACATGCACGCACTACAAAGTCTATGAGAAAGGAGTAGGCCACTACAGTACCGAACACACACACACATCCTCAGACACTGCGGCTTACTGAGGGTACTCAAGGTCATACAGCAAGGCGCCACACGTGCAGGATGTCACCAAAATCCATGAGATTTTATCATATGTATACACACTATGGTAAACTACAGCACTGAATTTAGTGGGATGAAAAGACTCAGTCCAGACACTCTGCATAGGGAACTCTGTGTATGAATTAAAATCCCATTTGTGTACTTTAAACACAGTAGAAGACCACATTAATGACTGCATGCTTAGAAGTAGGCCATGTCCAAACACTGCAGGCAAATTTGTCCTCGGGTTGTCTGCACTTCCTCAAAAACTGCACACAGCACGCACTGTGAGCTACTACTGCATATCTCTTCCTATTCTGTGCCTACGTTGAAGCTAAGGAGCCCAGAGCAATGACAGCACATACTGTAGACACTGTACAATATATGTACTTAGACTCACCATGATCGCGCATCCAGACGTACACAAATCAGTTTTGCTCTCATGAAACAACTTCTGTCATCTGCCTCTTTTCAGCATTCCTCCTAATGTTTTTGTCGGCGGAACGACTATAAACATCCTCGCTGTTCCATGTTTCATTAGCAACCTGAGGGAAAAAAAGGGTTTTCCTCTAACATCTGGATGTTAGCTACCTTGAGTGAAAAGTCATACCAAATCAGATCCCGCTACATCAAATGCAACTTGAGGGCACATTATTTATTCATTTAGCTGCTGACATCCAAACCATGCCCTAAACGGTGACACTTTGAAAAACTATTCCTCTGTGCCTGAACTGTGCCGATATGAGTGCAGCAGGGGCTCGCAGAGGGAACAGAGTTTTATGTTCCTGTTACCAGGCATGAACGCAGATGAGACGGAACAACGAGACCATTGTTGTTTTCTAGCTGAAGAGCCTTGGAGCTTCTACGAGGAGCAAGCACAACAATGAAAGTGCCTCCATGCCTGCTGTAAAACTTCATGTGACTACAAGGCCTTCCCGCAATTTTCATAGCCACTAAAAGCAAAGCCCTCAGAGCCACAATGGCACATTACGTATTACCAATATTTACCCCTGTGGTAAACAGAAAGCCTGGCTAGCATAAATACTGGTGTCTCAGTATGTTTGTGTGTGTGTGCGTGTGTGTGCGTATGTGATTTGTATTGTCCTTTTCATGTTTTATGAGTTGGCAGGGGAAAAAAATGGTGAGATAAATCAGGAGAATATTTTCACTCAGCAGGAATAGAATCTGCCGTTTTATTCAAAGCTTGCTTGTATGAAGCAAACTGCAATGCGTTAAGTTTCCAGGAACAAAAGCATTTGTTAATACGACAAATTCTCTTTTCACTTTTTCATCTAGTGAATAATTTAAGAAGCATCTGTATACACACCCTTGGGGTCAGTGGTGTAGTGAAGGGTGTATACAGGGAGGTTATTTATAGAGCACATTTTCAGCAGCAAGGCAATTCAGTGTGCTTTACATTTAACAGTTCAAAACAGTCATTTAAAAAAAAAAAAGGAAAATAAAAACAAGCTGAAAATACAAGAATCAAAGTTAGAGTGCAGTGTGACATTATTTTCACCCACCTCATCCACTACCACTACACCACTGCAGAGCAGTCTTCGCCATCACGACCCAAAGAGAGTCATGATGGCGAAGATTGCTCTCCAACACCAGAGATTAGCATCGGCAACTTGGTATGCAGACATTCTCCACGACGGAAATCCATATGTGATGGATACAAAGAAAAGGTTTTCAGTGGGAGAGGGGAGCTGCTTCTGTGCAGGATTAAGTGCTTTAGATCTAATGATGAGAGAGGGCCTGTTTTTATTTGTTTTCAAACAGGCATTTTGCTCTTGATGGAATAGCGGCTACGTTCTGTCTCCGGAGGGTACAAATGCTCATCAAAGACCTGGCTTTGTCAAGCAATCCATAAACTCTTAATGCCACATCGCACAAGATACTTGCTAGACAAGTTCAGAAAAAGAGCAAAAATCAATGAGAGACAATTCATCCCAATTTACAATGCTATAGTACATAATGTTTTATATATCATACACTTTTGGTGTTTCAATGCGGAACCATTAAGGGACAGCTCATGTTTTGGGAAGTTTGCCCCTTCAGCTCAGAATTCCTTGGTGGGATTGTCGCTCTTCCTATCAATATCTGCGGCCGTGGCTGCCAGAAGATTTGGTAGCTCTGGATGCCCGGGGCTGTAAATCTGGGCCAGGGGTTGTGTGGGATGCTCAGATAAATGTGTTGGGCTTTGTTTTATTGCAACACTGCTTGTCTTAACTTTCTGTGTCTACCAGGGATTTAGAAAATTTGCTACTGTCCTTGGGCCTCTCTCTGCAACAGCGGCTCTGAGTCTGGTTTGAGTCAGCCCTGGTGCCCCAAGATTACATAAATATCCTCTATGAGCCATTCACCACTATATCCATGCTCGACTGTTTTGGTCGCCTTTTATCTTTAGCGGCGTTGTGTTTATGCGTGGGTATGGGGTGCAAGTCTCAGATTAAAAGGGAAACTGAGGATCTTCATTTAACCCAATTTGACAAGTAGTTCCACACTGTGCTGAACAATTAAACACAAAGAGTAAACATTTCCTCAATGGAGGATATTCCGCTCTCAAGTCCTCTGCTCTGAACCTTTGCTAATGGATTTGACTAAAAAAGACCTTTACATGAGATGCAGCTGTTTGTCATTCGTGTGCAGCAAAGCATCAATATGAAGGAAAAGTGGGCCACTGAGACACAAAGCACAATTATCCCCGAGGAAATATGTCACATTTCCAACATCTTTTGTGATAAGGTTTCCTCATTCGTGCTTCTTAATGTCTTTTTTTTTTCAAAAAGCAGAGAGGGAAACAAAGGCAAAGATATGGCTTATTAGGTCAGTTCTGGATTCCTTTTCTACGCACTGATCATGGATCTGCTGGATGAATCACATGGGTATCATTAGAATCAACCCTGAGGAGTCTTCGGGTAAGTGTGTGTGCACGCTGGATAATGACTTTCCTTTAGGTATTTTTTTTTCAACAGCCAATCAAGTAAAATGATGTAAAGCAATTTGGCCGTGTTGCTGAAATATATTTTACAGTTGCGATGCCTTTTGCTCTGTATAAACAATACGTCTTCCTTTCAATAATTGATTTCAGATTAGATTCAGACTTGGGAGATATCTTCAAATTCAATATCCTGTTTGGTGAATTGTTATTCATCGGCACCAATAGCAAATAACTCCATTGGGCATCCCATTAGTTAACATATTACTGGGTGCCAGGGTACCAAAAAAGCTTCAACAATAAATGCTTATTGTTGCTGTTTGCTTTGGAGTTGGGGCTTCTGTAGAATTTTAAATGCATGAGTGTGTGAAGCAGGTTTGGATTGAAAGAGTGTGTGATTAAAGAGAATAAGAGATGAGAATGCCAGTAAATTCTGGGGTGTCAGAAAACCTTGAATCATTTAGTAATTTTCAACATAGAAGGGAGATCTGCCTCAATCAAAAAATCTTCACATAAAAGAGGGAGCGCAGAATACAGTTCGGTAGCATTTGTATTCTGCTTGTTGTTTGTGTATCGCAGTGGAAAAAAAATAGATGGTGAAGCCGTAGTTGTCCACAGCATGAATAAAACAAACTTGGCAGATTTTTTTGTTTGACTGGCTTTCTCCAGCCCAGAGCTCACTTGTCAAAAGGCTTATCCAGGCTTACCTTTCTCCAACCTAACCATTTTCCTCTTGTTTCCTTTCAATCTCAACTCTTCCTTCTGTCCTTGCTCTTATCCTCTCTGATCCCCGCTCCATTCTGGCTACTCTCAGAGAACCATTTCTATCCAACAGTATCATTTCACTCTTAGCTTCAGGACTGAACTGCCCACCACTATTATGTCATTCAACACCTGTACTTAAACCCGGCCGAAATTCACAGTGTGCGCAGGCTGAGAGGACCTATGAGAGAAACTACAACTCTAGAGTCTCTCGTCCTAAATCTACCTTCCTGTTGTAGTGACTCGACAGACAAAACACGCGTCGCTTTACAGGATTAAAAAAAAACAAAAAAAACATCAAGTTGTATTTTAAATGTTACACAATTTGCCTGTTGTGTTTACATGCATGTTTGTTTACATACAAGAATGTCACCAACATTTTAGCCGATATGACACAGAATAAACAGCAGGGTTTTCCCTAATATTATAAGACATGTTTTAAAGCTCCACAGCTCCGGTGTGGGAACATTTTGGGTTTCAGCCGAATAATGAGAGAGGAGAGCCCATTACCGTTAACAAGCCGGTATGTCAACTTTGTTTAAAAACACTGGCAAAAAAGTGGCAACTTGTTGACTGACTCATAGCTAATATGTTATTTCTTTGCACTTTTTGTTAACAAAGGTCCAAACCACTGAGGAGCTGGCTTGGCAGTAATGACTCTCTATACCCCTGTGCCAAATATTTAATATGTATTTAAATGCAATTTTTGTAAACAGGGCCCCAGTGTCCATTTTATGTTTTGGTTGTGTGGTTTTATTTTATTTCTGTTTTATTTATTTAGGATATTTTAATATTTAGTTTTATTAAGCTTATTCTTAAAAATGAATAGTTCATTGCTCTTTGAAAGGGTGCACTTGCATTATTATGGCATAAAATGGTGTTAAAATGACAATAACATAGTTTATTGCATTATATTTCTGGGACAATATATCGTCCAGCAAAAGTAGTTATGGTGACAGGCCTACGTTCTTTCGCATCCGTCAAAAGCCTTTAGAGAGTTGTTTGACCACTGCACATACAAACGTCATCAAACAAAGTAAATACAGAGATGTGGAATTACATATAAGATACTTTCAACAGGCCAAATAGTAATATTCAGGTGGATGATGATGATGATGACGAGGAGGAGGGGGGTGAAACAGAGGATGAGGACAGAGAGGGAGAGCAACAGTGTATAGATGGAGACAGAGAGGGAGGACAGCTCAGCCCCGTGGTGGCCGCGCTGCCAAATGCAAGACGTGGGTGGGCAGAGAGCGGCGATAGCCTCATGGAGGTAACGTTACCTCCAGTGGAGAGAAGCGAGGGAGGAAATGAGAAGGAACGAGAGACAGAGCGACACCATTTTGTCTCGTACTATGAATTTTCGTAACAAATAGAATCATAAAACGCATCTGACTCAGTGTGACTCAGGTTTCTGTGCTTAAGAATTTTTATCAGATGGCGGATTAAAAAAACACACACGAAAAAAATACAGATGTGGTGTGTCAAGGCCTTGACATCGTTATCAGTAGTGGTAACTGTAGTAGTAGGGCAGTTTAATATACTGTACAATGTAGTTCATCTTGCTTAAAGAGTCCACATGAAAAAACAAGTGAAACATGAGAGTGATAAACCACATTAGAGCTGATGGTCTTCAGTCATTAACCCTATTAAAATGACATCTTATGATGACTATGGGTGCGATAGCAAATAGTCATTTTGAGCGCCAGAGCGCACCCTGGCACAAACCGGACTGTTCGTAAATTCGGAGCGCTGTTGGAATGTACCGTTTGGTTATTCAGAGCGCCGCACTCTCGGAGCAGCAGAGCGTACTCTGAGCACTCCATCCGAGGAGATGGAGCAGCAGAGCGCCGGAGCGTAGTGTGTGTTTTTAACTAAACCGCTCGGTAAATTGTGTAGAAACAGAACGCTCCGTTTGTTCGAACAACAGTACTTTTAGTGAAGAGCGCCGGGTAGGATTCACGAACGCACTCTATATATGTACATCATCATGCATTCTCCATGTTCTTTCAGTGACACCAACTCGTGATCACATGTTTGAAATGCAAATTCACTCAAGTTGAATTAAAAATTGAAAAAGAAAAAAAAAAAAACGTCTTATTTTCTGCTGATGTAGACTAAAGAAATAATTATGCAGTGATGGTAACAGACAGTGT
The DNA here is from genome assembly GCA_028570985.1 of Heterobranchus longifilis. NCBI lineage: Eukaryota > Metazoa > Chordata > Actinopteri > Siluriformes > Clariidae > Heterobranchus > Heterobranchus longifilis. The sequence continues at coordinate 10,335 of JAOVVB010215693.1, forward strand.
ATCTGATAATAGTCACATGTTGAAATGGCTGGAGGACATGTTTGACTGAAGCCTCAACTTGAGTTTGTAAATTACGAGTCTCATCCCTGCCTGGTTTGATGAACATTTAAAGATAAACTTCAAGGAGAGGAGGCTTCTAGTTTTGAATGTCTCAGCACACAGAGGGTTAAACCTCTGTCTTTATAGACATTTGATGGGGCACAACAGTAAACATGTTAACATGTCTATATGGTGTTTTATATGTGCTACAAGACATATCATGAGTAAAATGAGCAGTCAACACCATGGCTGAGCATTTCTTCCTTGAAACTGCAGTGTGCCAACAACAGTCTCAGAAATCTGGATGCAGACAGACAGGTTTTATGACATCATACATCTAAAGAACCAATCAAGTCAGACTAGCGGAAAACTAGCATAACCATGGCAGCAGTGGCGAGGCTTGAGGCCAAATTCAGAATTTCTTATTGAGAGAGAAGAGTAGATGTGCCTCCAGCACCTTTTTCAGATTTTTTTTTTGTTTCTACTTTTTTCTACCATGTTAAACAAAATACTCATCATGATGAACACTCTGATAAAGGCCACATGGCAGAAACATTAGCATGTGTTTTTTGACATGGCCAGAATAAATGAATAAAATTGCAGATCTGAAGATCGGTGTGTGTGCTACCTCTTTACCTCTGGGTATTCTGCAGTGAAAGTTTTACAAACTTTAACGTGTGTCTGGAGGAGGCCTTTAACACTTTCTCAAATTTCACGGCCACTTGATTGAACCACACAGGCAAAAATCACTGTTTCGTGACAAACACTGCACTCTTTTCAATGACTTACAATTGTAAACAAGAGTTTAGACAAATATCTATCAAGCCTTGCCGTCTTACAGCTCCTTTACATCTGACGACTGTGGCGATTGTTGCAAAAACATTCACATACGTGTGTTTTCTACATGCTGTAGTATTGTTTGACTCCTGTGTCCTTTCCTCCAGTTCAGGCTTTGATTGATTATACGACAGGCAGGCAGTGCCGTCAGAATCAAAGCCACAGGAATTTGGCTGCTAAATGGGTTCTGCAGTTGTCTGCTCACATAATAAAACAGCCAGATCAGAACTGGCCAAATGTTCTATCTCATTAAGCAGCCAAAGGCCATACTGAGCAGCAGTCTCACCCACCTAATGTCACAGCGGCCCCGTTTTCACCATGTGGAGGAAAACTGATTTTAGCTTTGAATGGCAGAATTGGGTATGTTGAAGCAGAAGATTCTTTGGCTTTATTGAACAAAATTACTATTTATTTTGTGCACAATTTCTGCTGTTTGTGGGGAAAACAAATCACAGATGTGACCAGTGTAGGAAAATATTTTTTTTGGGGGGGAACCTTTGCCACTACGATTAGTGCATAAAGTTGCTGTTTTTTTAATGTTAAATGAGCCCAGATTAAAATGCATAAATCACCACCTTGTGTCAACATGAATAAATAAAAAGCATACTATCGCTATTATCAGTGCATTTATGTAACAGCGCTGTTTGTGTGAGAGAGTGTTAGAGATGGAAATGGAAATTAATAGGGATGCACGATATATATCGGTACTGATAAATTATCAGCCAGTAATGTGACATTTATATTATTATGTATTATTCAGATGATGAAATTATAGCAGATAAATTATCTGCCAATAATACAAAGCCAAATTGCTTTCATTAACTTAACAAGCGCAGCATTTACACTCTGATAGCTGGTGGTATGCACCTTTAAAGCTGCCAATAAACACATATTGATTAATCATCGACATGTCTGATTTGACACATTATGTCATTTAATCTGACTTCTCAGGCAAAATGCTCTATAAAAGCCAAAGTATGTTTGTGATTTTTTTTAATGTTCTTTACCAGAAAAAGTCATAAGTGTTTTGGTTGTGTTAACAATAGTGATGTCAGTTAGATTTGGTTAGGTCATAGCTGTGGAATATTAAATCAATATTTAATAGAGGTGTTTTTTAGGTGCATTTTTTTTTAGCATTTCTGCCCTTTGCCCTCCTTTATTTCTTACACTGGATGTGTGACAAAGACTATCAACATCTTGGATGTTTTGTTATTGTGCTTTTTTTTTTAAAGTGCAATAACGGCAGTATCGTATATTTCCTTGCACAAAAAGTGAAACGAATTTCTGTTCTACTTTATCTCTGAGATTAATACGTTATTTGGTCTCGAGAACATTTTAGCCGAGATGCTCGCGCTGAACAGAAACAGATTGCTGTGTTGACCCACAGACCATATGCTTGTGAGGTCCCAACATCAACACACTGCAGCTGGTGTTTCTGTGCTAAGATTCAGTTACATTTTCCAGCACAGTCCACAGCTAGTCTCAAGCTCATAAATGGATTTTTTTTTTTTTTTAAATTTGGCCTTTTCTTCAGAACACCTTGCAGTTTAATGATTCTATTTAAGGCTAGCTGGAGGACAAATGTAAAAATGTCTAACATAATGTGATTAAAAAAAATCTAAATATCAAAAGTAGTCCGGCCATTCGAATGTCCATTTGGTTTTAACGCCTTTCCATTTGCTTCCTATGGGAATAGAATGAAATAATGAGTGTTTGACTTTCAACAGAGTCCTACTTTTATATTTTTGGTCAACTAAACATTTTTTAAAAAGTATATTAGCGCGTGTACACGTGTGGGTTGTTGAGGCGTTGTGTTAGATGGAGGATACAAAGGGCGAGAGAATCTGATATTTCATCCCTGCTCACTGGGCTTTCAAGTGGAAACAGAATTAAAGTGGAAACTCACAGTATTTGATCAGACATGGCTGGACTTGAGTATCGGTACCACGGAGCGGAAACAGTTTGACACTGGGGCAGTCGATATCTCAGAGGAGGTTGCAAATAACCTTTAGTGTTTCTGTGAGAGCAAGCACGGACCGGAGCTGAAAAGAGTGAGAACAACAATTAAGACGATCGAGGGGGATTTGAGCTCGTCTTTTGTACATTAAGAACAAGGTTAAGATGAGTTAAAAGATTTCTTTGATGTTTTGAAAATCATGAATGACAGTTTTGTTCCCTCTAAATACAGCATCCACTGTTGTCAGTAAAAATGTTTAAACTCAAAATGAAGACAATGTGTTCTTGACAGAGTTCTGATGGTGTTTCTGACAAACATTTTCTTTTCTTTCTTTCTTTTTTTTTAAACACAGCCGACTGTAAGTAGATGAAAGTAGATGCATATTGAATCGTTGACTCACTCACTCAGTCTTTTCACACCCATCAACAGACAGACTTCCTTAACCATGTGCGAGGCTCTTAAATCCAATTGTAACAGCTTTTTTTTTTACAAATCTGTTCTTCAGTGGTGACAGAGGATAACAATGCAGTGATGCATTAGTGTCAACATATGTCATTGAAATCATTATCTACATTTTTCTGAACGCTGCCTTCGACCTCAACATCCATCTGGGATAAAAAAAATAATCTTGTTTTCTGTGATTAAAAAAGCATAACTCCTGTGGATATTTTGTCTGCATGAAGTGCAGTGTTTGGTACTCTGGGAGATGTGAAATCCACTAAGAGGAGAATATTACATTTTTACTTTGTGTTTTGCCATATTCAACTGCCTTCCTTCCAAAGGGATTTTGGCAAGCTACTGCTCTTTTTCTTTTGTTTTTTAGGGATTTTGTGAAAGTATGATATAGTACATTGTAAAATAAGTAACCTGTTTGTTAAAGCTGTAATTGTATTGATCGAGTGTACATCACAACACTGGTATTCCTCGAGCAGCGCCACTATAAGGCACAGAACAGAGAGGGGGCTTTTTAGGAGCCAGGGCGGCTTTTTCTAATTGTTTTCAATGAGAGCGAAGTGTCTTGCTCGATGCAGTTGAAAAGCGCCCGACGGCATTTGCATTTTTTTCCCCATTGTCCAGTCGGATGAATTGAGAGATGGGCCTTCCCTTCTGTGGTGGCGATGACAACAATAAATAACATGGAGGACAAACTAGTGGTGGCGGTTGCTTGGATACCCGGAGCTATGTGACTTACAGCTATAGCTAACTACAGTTACCATGATCTGATCAGAAAACAGTAGGCCTGGAGGCAAGTTAGTGCAGCACTTATATAGGTTGTGAGTTTACTTCATTGCAAAATAACAGTTTAGTGGTTGCCTATAGCAACCATTTTAAAAAAAGATGCCGCAAGCTGCAAAATCGCTCCGTCTGATGAGGACATCTTCAACAAAAGTGTGCCTCACATTTTGCAACCTTCAAAAAGGGCTCTGTCTGTTCAGCAGTGGTGGGTAACATTACTTTTAAAAGTAACTTGTTACATTACAAGGTTATTGCCATTAAAATGTAATCAGTTACGCTACAGTTACTTACTGAGAAAAGTAACTCGTTAGAGTACTTTTGCTTTACCAAAAATGAAAACAGAGGGCTCGCAGCCTACTGTACATCTACTTTTGCATGTATTTACTCTGTTGTCATTATAGCCTTCTCTACAGCCCATAATCTGTAACTCTGCAAGCTAATAACTAATACTGACACAACCGGAGCCTTCCCCTAGCACGCTAACGTTAGCCTCCAAGGAAACAAACGGAAACAGGCGAATGTCGGGGATTTTACTTTTTTGTGGCAACAAAAGGAAACAGTAAAATTCTAAAAGTAATGCATTGCTTATAATAATTGCTAACTAAATAATGGATTACTTGAAATGCAAAACTAATGCGTTGCGTTACTCACTGCAACAAAAAAGTAATCTGAGTACTCATTACTTTTGTAACAGGCTACCCCCAACACTGCTCAGTGTCAAACTAGGCTACCTGCCTTCTTCTAACCATGGTGATTGTGCACTGTATTGATGTGCATTGTATAATGCAAAAGTAATTTTATAATGTCATGTCAGGTAGAAATATCCAACTGGTGATATTTTGAACAAAGTATTAAAGATGATTCACACTGTTTCCAAAAGGAGGCCATGCAGGAAATAGTGTAGTCATACCAAAACACAGTACAAACTACAAATTATACAGTCAGAGGAAGAAAGCTTTTTGCTTATTCACTAGTTTATTTTCACTGGAAGAGGAAACAGCAGATCCAGTAAAATATTTCTCAGCACTGAAGATGCAGAAGAGGGAAAAGAGGCATAAATGTTTAATGTTAGACCATGCGGGCTTCTCATACAGAACCTGTTTGCATTGGTCCCCAAAGTGCGTCAGCCCCTGAATTTTTGGCATGCTGAATGAATGGTGTCATCATCAGGAGAGTTTTTCAAATGGCAGTACGTCAGACAACATTTCATGTGCAGCTGCTGGACAATGAAACGTTCCACCATCGAGAGCTGTTTTCAAAAGGCTGTATTTTCATTTGGGTCATCCCCATTGTATAACATCTATCAAACCTCCCCTTGGGATTGAGGCTGGAGTGTCATTATGGAAGATGATTACAAGAAAAGAGGGATAAAAAAGTTTTTCAGTATGATGTCTTGCTGTTATCACCCTTGGAATGTGGGACTGTCCTTGATACTCAAGTCTTTTCTCCCTCAGTAGATTTCTTTCTGTTTGTGCTTCTCTCTAAAAAAAAAAAAAAAAAAGCATCTGTGCCTCCAGTGTCCTTATTAGAAAGTCTACGGTCCTCTGCAGTAATACAGGCTGACGCTCCGTGTCATTTTTTTTCTTCTCACCTTGTAAAAAGTAATGCGATTTTTGTTTTTTCCTCCAGTGGATAGTGCACACCTTCCGAATATATCTGTGTATATAATCAAATTTAGTGGATTTTACAGGCTCAGGTGGTGACACACTTTGAAATTAAAGTATTAGAAGAATTTATCTGCAGGTACATCTTCTTGTTTCTCTGTGTTTCCTTTTCTCAAATCTGTACGCTGTGACTTACATACTGTTGAATGGATGATTTAAAATCATAATTAATCAGCTTTCTTTTTCTTAAATGACAGCTGAAGCAGCAGGAGGAGGAGGAGGGCAAAGATAGCACAGAGCAGCACAGGGAAGACAGGAAGATTATGCAAATGTTAGAAATGAGGGGTGCGTGCTGCACCCTTTGTCATGAGGGAAATGTCAAGAGGAATGACTTGAATACTTATTAACCTGAAACACCGAGTGAAAAATATTGTCTGAAGTCGGGATGCACCAATACTGATATTAGATATCGGGCCGATATGGACTCTGGATTCGGCATCGGTGACATATGTGGCATATCTATTCAATTCTATATGTATGTGTTTGTTTAAACTATATTCATTATATCCTGGAATTTGTTGCTGCAAAGGTTCACACTTGAATTGTAATTCATGATAGTTTTGAAGATTTTTACTTATTTATTATTTTAATAATAAATAACAATTCAGTAAAGCTCTATCTATGTATTTATTTGTTACATGTTGTTTCACAAAATTAGGAAAGCAAAGTTTAGTCTGACGTTGCCTTACACATAAAGGAATGATCCCAGTCACGTCCACACAGTGAGGCATACAGCTTATTAATCCACACTCTCCATCGCCCACGCCATTTAACATTGTGGTTTTCCAAAATTGTCATTGTGCATGATATGTTTCCCTCCTGCCCTGACTTTTCCTATATACCTATTCTACACATGCCTATATTATCATAATGATATAATAACATTTAGAAAAACAAATAGATGAGTTTTTATTCGCCAGGAGTATCGCAGGTTAACGCTAGTACTCTCCTCCGACTGTCCTCCGGCAGCCGATTTTATGCATTTGCATAATGGCCGTATAAGCACATTGAGACAATAAATGAAACATAGAAACTAATTTGCATGCCAATATTCACTCACATGCACTCGGATCAGTACTCGGTATCGGACGATATCCAAAGCCCAGCTATCGGTATCAGGACGGAAAAATTTGTGCATTCCTGATCTGAAGACGAGGTTTCAGTAATATTTGAAAAATGTTTTTATGGGCAATACAGAGACTTATTATGTAAATGCACCTTGTGCGCATATGATACTGTATCTATTAAGATATTCTAATGATCAAGACAAAGCACTATAGTCTGTGTAATAAATTGGTTTCAAGTTTAAAGCCTTATTCTGCAATGATTAAAAGAATTACCAAAACAATTCAATAAATAAGGTGGTAGTATTATGCAAATTTGTAGCTTCAATAGAATTTCCTGTCTAATGTACTTTCTTATTCTAAGTGTACGCTGTGTGCAAGAAAGAAAAAGAGGAAGGTAAGAAGAGAGGAGGGAGGGCTCATGTCCCCTTGGCTCAACATGTCAAACACAGAGTATCCCTGTCAGGGCTCCGACAGCTGCTCCTCCTGCTTCAGGCCTCATTGAGTCCTGATTAATGCTGTGTTGGGCTTCTGGGGGTAAAGAGAGACGTTATGTGGATTTACTTTGACTGCGCAACCACCTGTATCTTTAGTATTTCACCCATCACCCCCCGCTGTTCACCTGCTGGTATTATTCATACTACTGAACAGCCGTCTAGTGGTAAAACACACCTGATGGAGCTGTGAGCAGCGGGGGAATATTGCTGTATACTGTTCATCAGCTACATATTAATATATATTCTGATGAAACAAAATAAGATATATAAACGCAAAAGTCTGTCACTGACTGACCGATGAAGTCACACCATTGGTCAGTCGAGTGTCGGTGTTTCCTCATTGGTCGTTACTCTTTCAAAATGAATTGGCTAGGCCGTTGCCATGGTAATTGATGTCCAAATCAGTATTCGGATGCTTCTGTTTTTTTTGTTATTAATTGAATTACATTTTATTTTATTTTATTCATAGTGTCATATCATAACAAAACTTATCTCAGGATACTTTTCATATATATTTACATATGCATTACACCAAAACTCCCAAATAGCCCATAAAATAAGGAATAGTAATCCAACATTATTCATTATGCATCAACATCTATTAGCTGATATTCTCAGAAGGATAGCGCTGTTTGTGCAGGTGCAGGTGCAGGTGTTGTCCCGGGTATACTGAAATGAAGCGGAGCTCAATAGACAGACAGACAGAAAATGTCACTTAGTTGGGAAGTGAGAGGACAATCAACAAGAGAGAGACAACTACAAGCTGTTGTATATGAATCCCCTGCTGATTTTGACAGATAATTGTTCATGAGTTCCAAAAAGATTTAGGCTCTGCTATGCGAATCCTCTGATTAAAGGGAAACTTGCTCCTCAATCGGCAAAAGTGTACTGAAACTTAAATTATTACTGGGAGGGACCACTAGAGAAAATTGCGGATAAACATGGTAATATCCAGGAATTCAAAAGTATATCACAAGATCACGCGATCACATAAATCCATCTTGCCAGGCTCCAGTACAAGCGTTTGGGTCGTTTTGGCGTTTTTGAGCTACTGATAGCTGCAGCCATGTTTAGGTGTTTCTTTACAAAACAACAATGCAGGCTCCACGTCCTGTGAAGAGCTAACGTTACCGGCAGGTACAGGCATGGTTTAGGTGTGTGAGCTGCACGACATTCAAAAGAACAATGGCGGCTCTGTGTAGATGCTGCAATAGTGTCGGTTATATCAGAACTGGAGGATATTTGTTCATTGAAAGAAGAGCAAAGAACGGCACTGAAGGCTTTTCTGCACTTCTCCTGACTGACTTCGCACAAGTTTGATGGACAGACGGTTCGTCCAATCACCTGCCAGGTATTTTTTTCAAATAGTTTCTAATGACGGCTTCTCAGATGGTTCTGTGAAACAACCATCTGAGGGCGTCAGGTTAACACGGTCCAGCTATATACGAGGTTTCAACCTATAGTCATGTTTCAAGACACAATACTTTTGTTATGACTTAAACGATTATAGAGTTAAGTAATTTTACTAAACCCAAACAGCAACATATTGATTGAATTTCTTCTTTTTATATCCCCACTTCACTTATATTGTTATGCTGCTCAGCCCATGTAGTACTTCTCCATTTTCCACTGTTCCTTACCTTGTTTGATTAGCAGTTTGCAGCATTTCACCAACGGTTTCATGTCTTTAAAACTGTCACAGCTACACTTCCAAGGATTGCTTTATGTTCCTTGCAACCACCTGGAACTTGGTTCCTCAGACAGTTTGAAAATCAATGAAGGGTTTTAGCTGCAGGTGTACAGAGAGAGAGAGAGCGATTGTTAAGACTCTGCCACCCATCTTCTATTTGCATAATGTGCTTTATCTCAATCATGTCACAGAGACTTGCCAACACTGCATGACAAAATATCCCAAACTTTCCACACAAAACTCAAATCCATGGGTTTGGTTGTCTAGCTTAACGTTTCTCAGTTATTCTCTCTAATCCTTTGTTTACACTAAATATTCAATTGACAGTTTAGCAGTTTGCACAAGATATTTCGTGTTTGCAGCTAAACAATTAATTTGTGATTTACTGAAGAAATCCCAGCTGTTCCTGGAAATATCTAACCTTGTTCACTGTGAGGCCAGAAGCTTTTAGACCACTATTTTGGCACCACAACAATTTAACAATAGGGAGCATTCATCTGAGGATCATTCATTACTGTATCTTGGAGAAGTTGTATGCCCAGCAAGGCTGTTCTGGCCTCTGCTGGAGGCTGTCCTGGGGCCCGCCAGAGGCAATATTAAAGGGGAAGACACTTTATCACAAAAATGGATGAACCTTCAAGTAGTTGGTTCCTGCTGCAGCGTCGGGGGCACCTGTGAACCTTGGTGCATTGATGGTGCAGCACATTTTGGAAAGAAGCAAGAATGGGCAGTATTTCTGTTGAAACACGTACTTGAAATATTTTGGCCAGAAACTAACTTTGATCTTCTTCCAGTAATGTGACTTTGTACTGGTGTACAGTTAGAGCTCTCCCCAGAACGTGAAGTATCCAGATTGGCTTTTTTAGCCATTAATTTAAAGAGAATCTTATCTTATCCTGATGACATCACTTTTGAGTGATGTCATCAGGATAAGTGTGTCACACTTCTGTATGTTTTATTGGGGGGGAGAAGCCTAATGCCTAACAAATGTAAAAGCCTGTTACCTATGCATCATTTTAAAATCTTGACTTTGAATGTAGAAGCAATTCTTACTAAGTGCTGGATAAAAAGCCAAATTTTCAGTAAGTAGGTGTCTATTTTCATGATCGGTTAATCTGCTGATTATTTTTCTATTTAATCAATTGATCATTTTGTCTAAAAAATGTAAGAAAATATTAGCCTGACATTGCCAGACCAATTCGCAAATGCAAGTTAGTGCGGAACCTTTCAGTTCATTTTTGATTTCCAACGGACGTAAAACAAAATGCCTCTGGATGCAATTGGATAGACCTACAACTAATCAGAGCAATGAAACATACAGACAAATGCAAACAGACTACAGCGTGCAGAGATGAGCTGTGATGGTGTAGCTCCTCTTTACTAAGCTAGGTTTATGCTCGCCCTAGTGTCCCCAGGACAGGGTGTGCAAGCAAAAAATGACATCATCACATATTTTGCGTAAAGCACAAAGGCTCCGCAAGTTGTCTCGTCTGAAATATCTGAAACCCGCCCCATATGACATAAACGTTTGTGACTGGCCTGGTCTGGCTTACTATGTAAACAGTGCTGGTATAAAGCCTTACTTCCGCTCCGGGAGGAAACCCCAGTGGACAGGAAGTCCCTTCTCCCCTTCGTGTGGTTCTCAAAGTCCCTTCAGTCCCCTGCAGCCGGGGCGTAGCGCCGCCCAAGACGATTGTGATTGATTGAAAGAAATAGAAACAGGCCAGGGAGTTTCTTTTCCCCGATACTGGAGTGAAAGCTACTGAATCCAGACCTCCCCCCCAGTGCGGACACAGTGATATGGAGGTAGGTCTGGTTATGCAAGACTATGATTGGCCTGACCAAGTCCTGGTACGGGAGGGGCCACCAGACGCATCTGCCAGAGCAAATGAAACATGAGCTTGCAGGTTTGTCTGGTTGCCAGTCTGAGAAGTGAAATATGCCCGTTATAATTTCCCACAGTTCAAGGTGATTTAGTTAAATTGCTTGTCTTATGCAACCAACAGTCCGAATCCCATAGATATTCAATTTACTATTAAATATGAAAAAATAAAAGCATCAAATCCTCACATTTGAGAAACTGAAACTAACAAATGTCTCAATTAATCAACGAATTGTTGCAGCTCTACTCCTGAGCACTTTTTCTGTAGTTGAAGTAGAAGTGATATCATGGTATATGATCCACAAACAATATAGGACCACACCAAAAAGTCACATTCAGCCAGGTGAATATTAGTAACTGAAGTAGTAAGCATATTCACAAAAACAAAAAAACACCACTGGCCATTTATACTGCGACAGCTCTTTGTGTGTGACCACACAGAACTTGCTGCTGGCTGTATCAGCAGGTTACAATGAAGAATGCCGGCAAAGCCAAGAAGCTATTTATCACATCTATCTGGAGCACTGATACAGAAACTACTGTGATGTGCCAGGGGATGGAAAAAAAAAGAGATTCAAATTCAGAATGTCAACCATTATTTCACTCATCTGTTGTTAGAAATGTATGCTAGCTACTGAAAGTAACATATCAACTGACAGAGCCTGACAGTCGAACATCAAATGTAGATGCAGGGGAAGTTTTCAGCAGCTCTTTCAGCAGCCTGCTGCTCTTCACCCGTGCCCACGCCTGATTAGACAGCACCATTAATGTTTGCTTCGCCTCATGCGAGGAAGCAGTATACACTTTTACTCTTCAGCTAAGGTTTAACAACATTTTCATCTTAAGAGCTTTGCTATGTGGATTCTCCGTGGCGTGAGGAAACTCCCATGGTTGTCAGGTGAGTCATTTTTCCACAGTGCAGAAAAGCTCATTTCACAGTGCTTAGAGGCCTGTCTTTGATTTATAAGTCTTTTGCACTGAGAAGGAAATGTCATTCAGTCATTTTGAAATCTAATTTATGGCTTGCCCCAGAACCTGTTGTCATGTATCTTTCTTTATTCGGGATCTGGGAACGGAATAGCTCTCCAGCAAAACTGCTCAGTGGCTGACAATGACATGCAGTTACCATTCTCTCCTGAAGAATATAAAAAGCATTATCAAACATTTCTGTATATGAAAATGTGTCTCCCCAGGTCAAACTGACACATTTGTACAAAATTCTTTGCTACTGTATTAACACAACTCAACCTTACAGTTGCTGGAAAAATAGGGCAGTGTTGGATTTCTCAAGCTCCTGCCGACGCAGACAAATCATTTGTGCTTACACCGCTGAGTTGAAATAATAGTTTCTAATGTAATGTCATGGTTGTCAATAAACTGTGCTCATCCATCTTAGCAGCAGCAGGAGTTTATTTTTGTACTGAAAACAACAGTTATGTGTATTTTACCCATGGTCCGTCAGACAGATTGATTCTTTAGATTGAAGTTCCAATAGACAATACTGATGTTCAGTGCAATTTTTTTTCCTAAAATTAAATTTTAGGCAATATAATAAACACAGTGACAACATGATAAATAAGAATGTATGTTATCCATTCAGATTGTGGCAAATTAATCTATTTTTGGCCTTCATTATCCGGTACGGACGCTTGGTCAGGACCCCTTGGCGACACTTTTTAACGCACTGGGTTCTGACACTGGCTCCACTATACAGTCGCAGTTTTAAACATGTGGTTAACGTTATGAATTCAAACAAAACTACATGTACTTGGTTAGGTTTAGGATGCATCGTGGTTTGGGTTGAAATAAGTATGTTTGTTACGCAAGATAGTCAAGGTAAATAAGTCAACGTTAACTTTTAGTTTCACAAAAACTTTGTTGCTCCTTTCACTACGTCACCTGATTTGTTCTGAGCGTCTAATATTTCTGCGTATGGGTTTACGTCATACAGACGCTAAAAGGTTCTTTTGTCCGTCGGTGTCGGACGCTGAGGGCTGTGACAAAGCGTCAGTATTTTTAGACCTGGGAATGAGAACGGTCTGAATTTGGTTCAGGAATCTAGTCAAAATAGTGCAGATCATGCACACAAAACCCAATCAAAGTTTATCATATCTGTCGTATTGGAAGTTGACAATTGTCACTAGTCAATATCTCAATTTTAAATTTCAAACCTCCCTCAAAATGATAATGTGCTTTCAGTCTCAAATACTCTGCAGCGAAGGAACTGCAGATATTTCCAGCCTGCAAATTGAAGGAACTGTGTGGGATGAATAATACGTACAAAATAACATGTTTAGTCACTGCTGCCCTCTTGCCCTCCATGAGCTTCCCCTGCACTGTGGGGATAAATAGAGAGTGGGTCCACTCCCCCCGGGAGTTACAGCATGCTGATATCGGAGCAGAGTTGCTGACAGATGTAATACCAGGACTGGTTGCCATTTGGCTTAAGAAAATAGCCATGCCAACACATACTTTCAGTTGATCCATCAACTTTGAGGCCAGAGTGTAACTGCATCTCCACCCTGCTGTGTTCTCACATATACTTTCACAGATTGTTAGCCGAGTCATCAATACAAGCTCGAGTGGATTATTTTTTCGTTTCAGAGACCAAAGATTAGACCCATGCAGTTCATAACACTCAATTTAACAAGCTGGTCCCGAGTACAGCACCTGTTGGGGCACGAAAGTAATAATACAAGTCAGTCTCAAATTAGTTGCCTTAGCTCTTGGTGCAATGATTTTTTTTTTAAAACAATACCAATAATAGCAGCTGTGCTACTGACAACCCATCTGCCAAAATATAACAATTCTAAATATGGTGGGTTTAACTGAATGAGCCAACAAACAGAAGTTCAAATTGGAAGTAATGATAATGTTAGGTGGGATAGATAACAGTCTGCAGCAGTTTGAACAAATTTAACACTTAACATCAAAATGCCCTTTAAATGTGTAATGGTTCAGTAATGTTAGGCTATGTCAGATAGCTCCACTTCTTCAGTATCACTGCTAACTGCAGGCTGCTTGCCTGCATTGGCTTGCAAATTACAGTAGCATTACGTGTCAGACCGCATTCAAACCGCCATTAGCCCTGCGTGAAAATACAAGGCCCCCTCACTGGGTTGAACAGGGGGCTACACACAAGCAAAAATACTGGATTGCAAATGCACTTTGCTGGATAAATGAAGCTTTGCATTAGTTCATGCAGGACATGGTTGTCATACGCCCCAGCTGTAATCATCTGACAGCCCGCTGATTGAATTATCATCTCAGCCATACACCGATCAC
>JAOVVB010215704.1:0-10642 GCA_028570985.1 Heterobranchus longifilis
TTTTGTTGCTCTGATTGGTTGTAGGTCATGTTTTGTTGCTCTGATTGGTTGTAGGTCAGGTTTTGTTGCTCTGATTGGTTGTAGGTCACATTTTGTTGCTCTGACTGGTTGTACGTCAGGTTTTGTTGCTCTGATTTTAGGTCTATACAATTGCGTCCGGAGGCATTTTGGTCTGTGCTGTTAATGCGGCCCTTGGAATTAAAAAATCAACTGAGAGAAATGTGAAATTAGTCTGGTGATGCCAGGCTAGGACACTTCACGTCATGCCTTTTTTGTTTTTTAAAGGTAAATAACAGAGGTACAAATTAGATTAACTCAACTTGTCTTCAACTTCAGTCTTGTCCACTTTTAAATAAATTAAATGATGCAAGATAAAGGAAGGTTCATAATGCTTTGATATGAGTTCCTGTTGGAGTTAACTGGTGTATTTTGGCCTCTGTGTTTCCAGTTGCCGTCAGTGTTCTGCTGCTCACATTCAGCAACACTGCTGCTGTCAGCATGAAGGAACACCTGGCTGATTGTCTGGAGGACAAAGACTATGACGAGCTGCTGCAGACTGTGCAGACCGGCCTTCCACACACAAATACATCTCGTCATGTCGTTATTGTCGGAGCTGGTGTGGCTGGACTGACGGCTGCTAAGTTACTGCAAGACGCAGGACACCAGGTCTGAATAAACACCCAAATCACTTTCTCATAAATGTCACGACAGTCAATAGGCGATTTGAGGCAGGATGCCATACCCCTTGCATCCCCCCACTGTTAGAATCTATGGCCCCGACCATGGCTTTGAAATATCAGTAGCCTAATTGTTAGAATCTATGGCCCCAGCCATGGCTTTGAAATATCAGTACCCTAACTGTTAGAATCTATGGCCCCGGCCATGGCTTTGAAATATCAGTACCCTAACTGTTAGATTCTATGGCCCCGGCCATGGCTTTGAAATATCAGTACCCTAACTGTTAGAATCTATGGCCCCGACCATGGCTTTGAAATATCAGTACCCTAACTGTTAGATTCTATGGCCCCGACCATGGCTCTGAAATATCAGTAACCAGTCTTCTCATCACTAGTGTGCTCCTATTGGGCCGTCCCCCTGATTAAAAATCAGCAAATCGCCTACAGCAATTTTAAAATATGCTGGATACATTTCTAAAATAGTTGGTAATGTTTCTTTGTGAGTGCTCATGATTATCATCAAACAAAAACTGTTTAATAATAAAACAGTGAAATAGTGTGAATGAGCCCATTTTAAGTCAAAGAGATTCTTCTGTCAGATCGGTGTGGAACCATGATTTCTAGAACCTTCAGTGTGTGGTTACAACCACAATAATCATCAGACCATCAGTTGCCCTCCGTAATATTTTAACTTTAAATGTATGGATTAATTTCTGAATATTCTGCAGAATACTTTACATACAACATGTGTATGGTATTATATTTGTATTATAATTCCTGACTGTTCTCTAGTGAGCGAGGGAAGTTGTTACTGTGCACTTCTGTGGATAATATAAAGCAAGTGTATTTCATAGAATAAATATTTGTTGCTTAAATTAAACTATACTTTGCATGATTCTCTACTTTCTCAGTTCAAAGTGTGCCCCCATGACATGAGAATGTCTGTGTGTATTAGATAATATATTATCACAAATCAAAAATGTAATTTCTCAGGAAGACAAATAATGGCTAAACACTTTATCTATTCCAACAAGGTAACCATATTAGAGTCTAGTGGTCGTGTTGGAGGACGGGTGGAGACCTACAGGAATGAAGAAGAGGGCTGGTATGCTGAACTGGGAGCCATGAGGATCCCAAGTTTTCACCAGTGAGTAAAAATGTGTCTTAAATGTGCAATAAAACAGTGTTTGAAACTTAAGATAGCCAAACTATGTTCTTTATTGGGTATTTAGCATGACCTAACTACTTAGAGAAACTCATCAACATAAAATCCAACACTCTTTGACAGGTGAGGTTTTGGGAGTGCACGGTGTGAAAATTCCATTAGCTGTTGTTAGCAATGACTAAATATGATGTCTGGATAGGCCCAAACAGTTCAAAGATGTCTCATTTGCCTCAACAAAAATCTTAAAATTGGTAAGGAAATGCTACAAAAATGCAGCCGTCAAGTGTCTCATCTCTTTACAGTATCGTCCGCTGGTTTGCTAAAGAACTGGGAGTCAAGCTGAATGAATTTGTCATGGATGACAACAACACATTTTATTTGGTCCATGGGCTGCGGAAAAGGACGTATGCAGTGAAAGCAAATCCTGACATTCTGAAGTATAATCTGCCGAAACACGAGAGGAGGATGTCAGCTGACCAACTGTTACAGCAAGCTCTGCAGAAGGTACTTTATGTTAGAGGGAAGGATGAGTGATACTTTATTGATTGTATCTATTTTTGTATCTATCTATTGGAGTATCTGATACCAGAGGTGTGGTCACATGACTTGGAATCGTGTAAGATTCGAGTCACAATTTTGATGTCTTTAGACAAAATCAAGAAAGACTTAGAACTCAAATTCATTTCCTGAATTAACTACCATTAATGCTGTTCATTCCCAGCAAGTTGACACTTACTTGCTCAGATCTACTTTGTTTGAACCAACAGCATCCAGTCAAGTTGCAGGAGAGAGCCATGAAGAGCTAATGTTACGTTACTGAGTGCCAGCTGGAAAAAATGATACCAAAGATAATTCTGTTCATGTTCAAAAACTATGTGGTGGTCAGCAAAAGACAAATTGGAGTATGATGCAAATTGTTTAAATGTTAAAACGGCATTACATTTGATGAAGAGCACATGTGACTTGAGACTGATCACTGTATAAGTAACAGCTGGATCTTTTCTGTAGGTGAAGGATGAAGTGGAGGCACATGGCTGCAGAGCTGCACTACGGAAGTACGACCACTATTCTCTGAAGGTAAATCCCAAATGTGATCTCATGAAATTCCACAAAATGAGCACTGTGTCTGAAACACAAGACTGTGTGCTTATGTCAATGTTATCTTCCTCTATTACAAATTGGATGACAGTAAGGGACAATAAAACATATTTTCAGCTGTTTGGTTTGTCACTTGGTACACCGAATTCAAGATTATGTTTAAATTTGAGGGATTGAACACAGAATGTAGCAAACGATTGTGTTGTTTCACAGGAATATCTGAAAGAAGAAGGTAACCTGAGCCCAGAAGCAGTCAGGATGATCGGAGACTTACTCAATGAACAGAGCCTCATGTACCTGGCGCTGACTGAGATTATCTACCTCCAAAGCGACATCAGCGACAGCACCACGTACGACTGCTTCATTTAACACATTTGTGCATTTACATTTGTCCCAAAATATGTGATCTTTTAGTTTAAAGCCAGGATACATAAAATAGTTTGTACAAAGTGTCATCAGACCTTGTTTTATAGCAGAAGTGTGGATAGCTGTGAGAGAGGCAAGATGCAATGAGTCGTTTAAATGGTGATAAGAACGCACACTTTCAGACAGTTCTTCCTCGAAGGTATTCAGGGTGTTGCTCTTGTTTGTGCACACGAAAAACTGATGGAAGTTGTTCTATGAGCAATAACAAGAGACCACATGACACAGCTCCTGGCCAGTGAATGAGGTGGAAACTGGAAAGCATCGATGCCAATCTCCCAATCACATATTTGTATTGAATATCTGCTGATAATGATCGGTGGCTGATCAATTGGGGCATCCATATTGGTGATAGAAGGCATGTAGAGGGCTCAGGCTTATTGAATATGAATGTCCATAGGTCAGATGTACTGAATGTATTATCAAACAGCATTGATATCACATAATACATGCAAATATTTTCTCACATGTGTGCCTGATTCAATGAAACTGAAAATGTGTCCTTTTGTTTTGAAGGTATGATGAAGTGACTGGTGGGTCAGATCTTCTAACCAAAGCGTTTCTCACTGTCCTTGACGTCCCCATCCTCCTCAACTCTAAGGCCAAACGTATCAGCCAATCAGATAAGGGTGTAATTGTATCGTATCAGACAGGCCAGCAGTCCTCTTTGACAGACCTTTCTGCCGACATTGTCCTGGTAACAACCACAGCCAAAGCAGCCCTCTTCATGGACTTTGATCCACCTCTCTCCATCAGAAAGATGGAGGTCCTGAGGGGGGTCCACTATGACAGCTCCACGAAAATCATCCTCACCTTCAGCGAGAAGTTTTGGAAGAAGGATGGCATCCGAGGAGGAAAGAGCATCACCGATGGGCCCTCTCGTTACATCTACTACCCCAGCCACAGTTTCCCAAAGAATAAAACCATCGGCGTCCTCCTAGCTTCCTACACCTGGGCCGACGACTCCCTCCTCTTCTTAGGTGCGAGCGATGAAGACCTGAAAGAGCTGACTCTGCGAGATTTGGTGCAGATCCACGGCGAGCACATCAGGTCTCTCTGCACAGGGGTGGTGGTGAAGAGGTGGAGCATGGATCCTCACAGCTTGGGCGCATTCGCTTTCTTCACACCCTACCAACATTTAGAGTACTCTAAAGAGCTCTTCAGAAGTGAAGGCAGGGTGCACTTTGCTGGTGAACACACAGCCTTCCCTCACGCTTGGATCGAGACAGCTATGAAATCTGCAATCAGGGCTGCTATGAACATCAACAAAGAGTCAGCTAGAACTCAACACCATGACGAGCTTTAGGGTCTTAACCTCTTCCATTTCAGGAGGATGACCTAAGGTATGCATTGGTACCAACCATATCATGCTACCTTGTCGGGAAGGGGGTAAATTTTGGTGGGGGAAAAACTAGCATAGCCATTTTCAAAGGGGTCCCTTGACCTCTGACCTGTAGCCTGGCATTTGCAGACTAATTCACAAATATGAAATTAGTCTGGTAGCTCTCAATTGATTTCTGATTTCCAACAGTGCAGTGCAACGAAACTGAAGTGGCAAGTATCAACCAATCAGCACCTTTGTGCTGGTCTGGTTTGGTCTGAGTTTCGTGCCTGGTGTGCTGCGCTGGACGGATATTCCGTCGCTACATTCTAGCATGACGGTCCTCTACCAGTCATCGTCTTAAACCCTCCCCATACTCAAACTCAGACAAAACTGATGTTATTGTACTTGGGCCCAAACACCTCCGAAACTCATTATCTAAAGATATAGTTTCTCTTGATTGCATTGCTCTGGCCTCCAGCACTACTGTAAGAAACCAAGTTATTTTTGATCAGGATATGCCAAGTCGCACATCAAACAAACTACAAGGATGGCCTTCTTTCACCTGCACAATATTGCAAAGATCAGGCCCATCCTGACGCAAAAAGATACAGAAAAATTACTCCATGCATTTGTTACATCTAGGTTACATTATTGCAATTCTATACTTTCATGCTTCTCCAGTAGCTCACTTAAACAGAATGCTGCGGCACGCGTCCTGATTGGAACTGGGAGAAGGGAGCATATTTCCCCAGTGCTGGCTGCCCTGCACTGGCCCCCTATCAAAACACAAATTGTATTTAAATTACTTCTTATTGTATACAAGGCTCTCAGAGGTCAGGCACCAGCCTGTATCATAGAGCCCATTAAACCATACCACCCCACTAGAGCCCTGTGCTCCCAAAATGCAGGATTACTCTGTGTTCCTCGAGGAGCCAGAGCCTTCGTCCATCAGGCTCCTGTTCTGTGGAACGAACTCCCAGTTTTTGTCTGGGAGGCAGATACATTCACTCCACATTCAAGAGTAGGCTAATAACCTTCCTCCTTGAGAAAGCGTATAGATAGAACTCAGTATTCAATTCAAATAGCTGTTGTAAGGTCTATTTTATTTTTGTCTTCATCTTTTTTTCTGCCAACTGTTTACTTCGTGTTTTGTATTATGCTTATGGGTTATGTTCTTTGATGTATTTTGATGTATTTCTTAACTGTGCTTTTTATGCTGTGTATTTTTTAACTGTGAGGTGCACTGATACTATTGTGCATGGTGAGTTTGCCCCTTAAATAAAATTTGATTGATTGATTGATTGAAATACGGGTTGTGATTGGATCTACAAGTTTTGAGTTGAGTGGACATCTGTTTGAATGGCAGAGATGGTGGACAGGTCCTGCTAGAGTAAATGAAACATTGGCTCAGCAGGTAACAGCTGGCTCCCAGGCTTTCTGACCTCAAGATACCTGAATGGAAATAGGTTCTATGGGTACCCACAAGTCTCCCTTTTACAGACATACCCACTTTATGCTAATCCCATGCAGTTTGGGGCAAAACCATATCGCAAATGGGGTCCATAGACAGTGTTGGATTACATACATTTAGCACCTTTTGCTTGTTTGACTTCTGATGGATTGTTGTGATTGTCCTTTCACCACGCAGCTCTAATCTGCATCAAAGTGGTGGATGTTTGGCAGTGAAAGGAGGCTTGAAGTTGTATGATAACAATCACTATGTGCACCACTAATGTTCCACCAAGCTCGATGTTTATGTTGTGGTCATTTCTGTCTGTGTGATCAAATAGGTTCTAAATAACAAGAACCACTGCTAACTTTCAACTATACTTTATCTACTCAACATTTTTCAACTCATGCTGCTCTGTGTTCCTCCAAAATCACCAGACACCAAAAGTGCATAAAGCAATACACACAATTGCCCCCTCAACAAGAGGTTGTACTACACATTGTTAAAGTGCAACAAGCACTCTATGATCTTTGTCGACCTCAACTGATGACTCGTTGGCATTACAGTAACATTAAATACAGCTTTGTCATTTTTAAACCTGACCTTCACAAGTTATTACTTTGGTGTCATAAATGGTCAGTTGAGGAGCACGTAGCTTAATGTGTCGCAAACGTCACTCAGTCAGGATCAAACATTGGAAAACCACACCAATAAACGTAATCTTCAGAAACCAAACCACAACAAATGATCCCCATTTAGAAATCCTTTATTTTGGTGATTGTATGTAACAGTAGGCAGTCCATGACAATGAACAGCATTGACAAATGTTAAATACACAGAGATAAAGAAAGATATATATATGTATTATTGATTAAAGAGAAAAAAAATACTCATTTGTGTTCACAAGTTAATAAATTGAGGAAACAAATTTGTGTGTGTCCCATTTTAAACCACATCATAATTTTTGAGGAAAGCTGCTGCAAACCCAGTAACTGTAATTGTAAACTATATATGCAGATGATATAACTTTTATCCAAGCGGCAACCTCTGCTGCTAACATCATTTAGTGAAGGTTACCTCACAGCTCTGTTTCTGCTCCTTCTTGATCCATTACTTGCTACAATATTTCAAACTGATCCTCAGAAAATGTCAGCAATGTTTCAAAGTTACTTCATAATAAAGGTCCACTCATGTTTTGACAGTTAAATGCTTTTAATGTGAAGCAATAGGAAAGGTTCAGTTTACATTAGCAGTAACTTCATGCACGAGGCAGACAGCCACGGTGCTGCTTTTCTCACAATAAAATACGAATTTTCATAATAGAACATTCATTTTCAGGATCAAATATCTGTTTTCTTTTTCAATTCAAATATATATATATTTGAATTCAGAATATTCTTTGACAGCCCGACTACAATGTAATTCATGCTTATCTCATATAATCTAGTTTCACATTCAGTCTAATCTGGTCCGATCGTCATCCTGATTCAGTGTTGTGTTTGCAGCATGGTAGTTTCCCAGCTCTGTGCAGAAACAGCAGCGGTAACACCAGACTGCTGGGCAGATTGAACAAACCTGTACTTGCCTTCGCCACACATTGAACACTGTAACTCACTGTTGGTGAGGAACCCAGCACTCTGCAAACCAGGTTCCCTCCAAACCTCACCAACAGCACTCCCATTATGCCCATGATGGTGTGGAAAGCCCTCTGCTTTGATTGGTCAACCCGCGCCCTGTCCCCACCTGCCTCCCCTGGCCGCGGGCGATTCAGAACACGGAGAACAGAAAGGCTGCAGAAAGTCATGACGATTACATAGAAGCCCATTTCACAGGCGTGTAATATAAGGATGCAGTTAGAGTATTCTGAGCTCATGAACACAAGAACCAAGTCTACAGAGCAATGCAGCCAAACGTACGCGGTGCTGATATTTCTGATCCTGACCCCGCCCACCTGTCTCAGTCTCAGGTAGGTGATGGGGTGAACGGCAGCCAGGTAGCGTTCCAGACAGGTCAGGATGGGGAAGACCATCTGTCCAGACCAGGGTAAAATCCCCATGAATACCCCCACCCACATCACGTCAAAGTGACTGCTGGTGATACCCCACATATTCATGATACTCCCTGATACCCCCATCAGCTCCATGACAGCCAGGTTGTAGGTGATGAAGTCAGAGAGACTCACGACTGCTGCTGAGGTAACGCGACGCTCTTGAATCCATCGCTGGAATCCCAGGTAGAGGACGAATAAGGACAGAGGGAGGACGAGGGTGATGTTGATAATCATGCAGGCAGAGTATGTGTACCCACCGACGAAGGAGTCCGTGCACGGAAAGAGAGACGAGAAGTTGGAGGACGAGAGCTGAGAATGATGGGAGTCATTGGTGGAGGACACATTTTTGACCGACATTTTCAAACAGTAGAGACCTGAAGAGGAGGAGAGAGACAGAGATGGAGCGGAAATTAGACTTCCAGAGAAGGGAAGAAAAAGAGAAATGAGACACATGAAATGACTGAAATCAACTGTCTGATAACAAGACCTCCAATGGAGCGCTTCACACTGTGCGATTTCATACTTAGTCAATGCACAGGCGCAAAGTTGACATGAATGATGTAATTTCTTCAGCATTGAGATTCTCCTGAACTCCATTTGGGTCTTTTTACAAATCAGCATCATGTTGTCATTATTTTGGCATCTTTTTGATCCGTCCATTTAAATCACTGCAAAATCTGGACGCAGAAGCTCCAAGTCATCCAGGCGTAACGTTACTTCCTGGAGAAGGCGGTAAAATTCACCGAGCTGTGTTCTTCCACATGATGTTATGGATCCAGACATGATGCTGTTTTCCAACATACTGTATCTGGGACTTACACAACAGGGACAAAGCAGCGGTCGTGGTTATTATGCCGATGGTTGATGATTTGCTAATTAGCACTAAACACAAAGTCCAGCTGAGGCTGATGGGAATGTCATTAGTTCTGCAGGTATTTGGTCATAAACCAAAGTATTGGATACATTAACATGTTGATGAAAAGTATGACAATTCATCCTGAGGGGAACATGAATGTTTGTACAAAATGGCAATCCGTCAAATACTTTGAGAAGTTGTGGACCAACGACCGACATTGTCATCCCAAGCCACATTTATTGCTAAAACGATTGAACTGAAAATTAATTTGATGGTTACTAAACAGTCAAGAATGTCAGATATGCACATATGTGTGCAGAAGAAGTACGTGGAGTCTGGTGCAATGAGGGGTGGGCGATATGACGATATATATCGTCAAAACAATATAAAAATGTCTACTGTACAGATATTTTTTCGTTCTGTCGTTCTGTCAACCAGCAGCCAAACTGTGTGCAGCAATATTTACGTCCTTTTGATGATGATTTCCGTATGGAGTATATAAAAAGAGGCCTTACCATGTGGTTATTTCATATATACTATTTACTGAATTACCAGAAAACATTCTATATTGCAATATTTTAATTGACATATGAAATGCCCTTTTTCTAACTAAAATCACAGTTCCCCCTTTTTGTAGTCAAAATGTTTTTTTTTCTCCCACTTCACATCGTATTAGCTACTGTTGTCAATTTTAATACACACACTAATAAAACATTAATAATTGATATCGATATGATGATTAAAAAACTCCCATCTCACCAAAAGGTTCCTGATCTTCCGTCTCCGGTGTCTTCCAAGTCACTGACGGCTGTGTGGAGGTTTGCAGCCAGTCTGCATTAATGCATGTGTGTGTGCATGTGTGTGTGCATGTGTGTGTGTATGTGTGTGTGAATGTGTGTGTGCATGCGTGTGTGTATGTAAAGTGTACTTGTGGGCAGGACTGTGTGTTTTCTTCCATGTGGAAAAACTAATCATCACTCATTTACTTTGTGATTCTTACAGCATGGAAATACATTCAAATATGTACACCCACATCACTGTGTCATATATGATGTTATACAAAAGTAATGTCTTTATTGTGCATTTTCGAATAAGCTAATTAGTGTCAAGTTTCATGCAGAGGTTAGGTAGATGTTTTTATACTTCACAGCTGTTTATTTCAGCCAACAGGTGTCACAATAAATATTGTGGAACCCAGTTTTTATAAGTAAGGGGAACTGTACAGTATTTCTGCCGCCACATTTAGAACCGATATGAAACTTTCTTTACCATCTGATAAACGTAACAGCTGACAGAAGCCCCGACTTCCAGAAAAGGTTTCCAAAAACAAACAGAAAACTTTGGTAAATAGCACAATTTCTAACATATTTAGTACAGTTTGTGTAAACGTTATAATTGTGTAGTGTGGTGTGTGGAAAGCTATTCAAGGTTTTGGGGGATTGCAGATTGTTCCGACAGCTAACTGCGAAGTCCCATTAGTAAAAAAAAAAGTCCTATAGGGCCCCTACGTTAGTAGTTAACATTTCTGCACTTCCTGTCCCCTGGTCTGTAAATGAGTCCTCATGACATCACTTCCTGTCCCCTGGTCTGTAAATGAGT
>JAOVVB010215715.1:0-10642 GCA_028570985.1 Heterobranchus longifilis
AGTGACACAATGGCGTGGCTCTATAGCCTGTGGAAAAGCAAACGGTTCTTAGAAGGTTCGCAAGTTGAACCAACTGCAAACCGGCACCGGCACCAGCCCAGAACTAGAACCAGGTTTGCCCTGGTTGAAAAGGGGTAATAATCGGTTCTTGTTTGTAGACCAGCAAAGTGTTAGGTGCTACTCTGGACCCAGTTTTTCCTGGCCAAGAGCCAATTCTATGGCTGTCGAAACATGAAGTACTGGTTCGAGATTAGGCACTGGCCCTCAAACTGCCTTGGTGGAAAAGGGGTATATGTGAACCATGCCTGGATAAATCCTTCGAGTTATCAGCCGACACGCCGAAAATGACATGTTTTGAAGATTTGGATCGTGCAATAAGACAGGCCGGCTCTGTTCTTTCGGTGAATGATTGTGAAGATCTACAAAGAATAATGTTCATAACATTTTTGTGGAGGTGTTTCACCGAAACGGGTTCCCTCCCGACACTATTTTGCAGAAGCACCGTCGGGGCGTGGTGCCACGCAGGACGATTGTGATTGGTTTAAGGAAATACCTTTGCCTAGGGCTCCAAAAATGCTGATCACAGCCTCACCTGTGGAATTCCTGTAAAAGACCAAAATAGAAACACCCTGTGCTGAGCTAATTTAAGATTATGGAAAAAATTCACATTGCCATATTTGTGGAGCTGAAAGACAAAATAAGAAAAAGCAGGATCTAATGTTCTTGTTCTGGCAGCTGCTCAATATGAGCAATACTCCAAACACAGATAATATATTTGTGAAAGGGAAGTGAGTGGGTGTATATATGTCTCACTCTAAAAGCAAAGCTTAGCCACAGATGTGCTCACACAGGGATGAGTGTGTAAGAAAATGAACGTTTGTAACCCAGTCTGAGGCAGCTGCTGAGAGTGAGAGTGAATAATCTGTGTCGACATGACTGTGCGACTGTGTGCGTGTCTGCTGACACAACTTTAACTGTGAGCAATCGCCCTTGTGAGCGTCCACACGGAGACATTCTGGAGTCTCCCGTGCGTCCTGTCGCGTGCCTCAGACAGGAGGTAGCGTCAGTGTCTTCCCCGAAGAGGAATAATCTTCTCTCCTCAGGCAGGTGGTCTGCAGGGATACACAGGTCAGTTTGTTCACCATCATTCTCTCAACCTCCTCTGTGAATACCATGAAGGAGGGACGTTTAGTGTCATTGTTAGCTGCAACGAGCAGCTTTAAAGGTCGCTCTGTCCTTCTGTGAGTCACTCCGTCCCATAAAAAAGGTAACAGTGGCCCGTTGGTTTGAAGCATGGATGCATTATAAAACCTGGATACCAGATCCAAAAATGGCGCCTAAACTGAAAAAAGTAAAACAATGCTGTTGTTCGTTTAATGTGTTTTTCCTCATTCTAATAGCTGAAAATTATTAGTTTGTTCATTCATACTAAATTTTCTCATTTATATTTATGGTTGAACCTATTTTTCATTTTGATACAATATAAACTGGCAGCGGGACCAGAGCAGGAAATCAAATTAAAAACGTTCCAACCTCCAAAAAATGGTTGAATGAAGTTAAACATTTTAGGTTGAACTGAATGTAATATTTGCACTAAGTCAATAAAGACAACAATTGTTTTTTTTTGTTTGTTTTTTTTAATTTAGGACAACTTAAAATAGGTTTGCTCAACATTCAGAAAATAGTTTGCATGATGTGAAAAAATACAGGTTTAACTGATTTAAATATATTATATTGAGTCAATGTCAAATAGTTTGTGTGATCGATTACTTAAATTTTTTTTAGTTTCATCCAATGTTTTATTTTTTTCAGTGTACAGTTCAATTTGAGTTGCTCACCTGGCGCATATGCCAGAAAAGTTTCCAGACACAGTGTTTCTCCTGTCGGCCCTTGTGGAGAGTTCCCACTCGCCCCATATATTGGGATGATGTCAGATTTTTTTAATCGCTTTTCTCAGCTCAGGAAGGTTTTACTAAGGTCCATGGATTAAAATTTAAGAATAGAAAGAGTCATAATGGACCGTGTTTGCAGTTCGAGGTGTCCTGTGAACAGTTTTACAGACGTTTCTTTTATAATGGTGGTCTATGGAGAAAATGCTTTCTGGGCTGCAGGGGGATTTTTCGTTGCAGTACCACGAGTGGCCACTGGAAAAAAATTACTGCAACGCTGTGTCCAGGTTTTATCATACATCTATGATTCGAAGCCACGAGCCATCTTGGTTTTTTGGAGCCAGAAGTGACCATATTTGGAAAAGGGTATTTACAGGATATCTTCCTCACTTCCATGGAAAATCTTCCTCCACAAGAAAGAAGAAGTCTCTTGTGCAAACATAAGCACAGTCATAGGTTGTATATCCTTTCCTGATAAAAGGAGATTAATTGTATTTCAGGCTTCAAACACACGTCGTTTTGGCTGCCTGGAAATGAATCAAAAGTGTGCGTCATTCTTTTACGTCATCTTTTTGGAGCCAGTGGAGTCGCTCCCTGCTGGTCATTAGAAAGAATGCATGTTTAAAGCCCCGGCCAGACAGGACACCTCACGCTTGAAAGAATATTTAATTTCATTATAAATTATAAACTCCAGCTTCCCTGTTTGCACTTTTAGATATTTGCTCTCTTTACTGTTTCATGTTCACTTTCAGCTGTAGAAGAGTAAGAGCCTGATTTTGCTGCTTCACAATAAAAGCTTTTAAATAACAAAATAACGGGACTTTTACTGTTAAGAATTTATAGGAAATATTCTACTGTTCCTTTGACGAGTGCAAAATAACAACACATGGTGCATTTTCTGCGCAGAGCACCAACATATCACCGACAGTACAGTACTCTTTTGGTTTCTGTGACATGACGAATACGATTTAAAATCCAAGCCAGCACTGTAAGGGCACAAAAGGGGCTTATGGTAGGTCCACAAAAAATGGAAGTGGCCTGTCACAAAAAGGCACATAACTTCCAAATGGATTCACAGACTTGCACAAGATACTGTGGAAATGTTGGTCATGAGCCAAAGGACAGCTGATTAACTGTTCATACGAATTGGCAAAAAAGGGGTGTGGCATACTGGTATACTGTAAGCCACCAGAAAAAGAGGATCACAATGGAAATAAGCCTGAGGGCTTTATTGTGTAATTTAATCCTCAACAATTTGTAGGTGTATGTGGTATGGAGATAGATTGGTTTCAGTAATAGTTGTGTGAACAGATTGACAATGAAGTGTTTTGTGACTTTTCCAGCCTGAAAGAATGAAAAATATTAAGGATGAATCCAGTCAGTGACGAGCTAACCGCCAAGAAGCAGCAGCTGCTCTTACTTTGAAATGCGGAAACAACGGCGATCACGTGCTATCCAAATATAGCCGAGTGATACAAATGTATTCTAAATCTATCTATCTAAGCTGTATATTACCCTCCGCTACACCACTGCAGATAGTTTGTGTTGCACGCCTACTGTTTGGTGAGCGTGTGAGGCGCAGGCCTCATCTTGAAGTTATTAAGAGTATAGAAACATTTAAGTCCGGCTGATATTTCCTGCATGGTGAAATGATTATATGTGTGGAAATTGTGAATGTTTGGATTGCAGCAGCCTGTAAAGCAGATGAAAGTGAAGACGTTTGTTGCTGGACTATGGTTTCTCTTGTTCTCCCGTGTCATTAAAAGCTATGATTACCCTCTCGGAGGGTTAGGACCTTTCACCCCATCCAGTGGAAGCACCCACTCTACCAAATGCCAATTATATTTTAGAAGTGAGACATTTGTTAACGTCCACAATATTGTACCAGAGCTTTGTGTTAGATCAGACCAATCACAGTGCAGGATAGGTAGAGTCTCAAATACTGGTCAATGAGAGACCTTTAGGAAAGTCTGTCACTTACTGTTGCATGTGACCTCAGACGTCAGTTGTAACAACTTTTAATCAGTCCGAGTGGACTGCTTTATTTGCATTGCATTGCAGTTGAATTGCAAAACATTGACGTGTTGTATGAACTGGTTAGTGTATATGCATGAGCCCTAGTACCCTCTGAATCATATATTTATTTCATCAAACATAATTGAGTTGTAAAGAGGATACAGCGTCTGTCATCCTGTTGTTAGCTTGCAACGTTACAGATTATTATGGGCTGTAGACAGCAGAGCAAATACATGCAAAAGTAGACATAGCCTACAGGAGGCTGCACATCCTCTGTTTTCATTTTTGCAAAAGTACTCTAACAAGTTACTTTTCTCAGTAACTAATGCTGTAATGTAACAGATTACTTTTTAATGGCAGTAATCCTGTCATGTAACAAGTTGCTTTTAAAAGTAACCCAACATTGGTAGTATTACAGTATTTCAGCAGTAGTGTTAAAGAAAAAAAACTGAGAAATCCACATGCACTAGGACCACGCGGAAACAGCCCGTCCCCTCTCCAGCCAGACAGCTAGTTAGTGGAGCGTGCTGCACGCAGCCTCTCTATCCTGACGGGAGTTTTTCAGTCACAGTGAACTAATGTTAGGCTAACATAATGAAAAGGCAACAACAGTTGAAACTTGTGCATTTATTTGGAGAGGGGAAAAAGAAAAAAGAAAGGAAACGTGAGTTGTGGTTAGTGGTTGTAAAACAATGGAAATACAATGCATGACTGATGAACATTTCTGCTCTGTTTTTAACGTTAGCTAGCTGAACTTCAGTGGGAAACTAGCTAACTTAGCTAGCTATCTTAGAAGAAGCTATTCTAAGTAGCTTGCTAAAAGCAGAGTAACATTTGCTTTCAATATGGTCCTGACTTTCCCATAATTAGCATTGTTCTATATCTTCCTTGTGTCAACTGCTTTCATATCAGATATCAGATGAGGTGGACGTGCCTGGTGTGGAAGACAGACAGGGAGGAGAAGCTACATGTTGCGGGTAGGTAATATGTGCTAGTAGCCTGTATAAAGTATGAATGTTGCACAGTACTGACAGAATGTAAACAGAGGTGACTAAAGAAGTGGGTATACTTGCAGCTAAATTGCAGAAATGTGTTCCCTGGGGGTGAGCTTATTGTCCTTTGGTGGTATTAACAATTTAAACAATAGTAGCTAAACAAAACAATTGTAGCTATTTCTTTCTTTATGCATATTTGATATATTTCTTTATATTTGTGACTCATGTGGATGGACGACGAGGTGGAGTTGCTGCTTAGCATACCGCTTAAGCTGTGTATCCACAGTCACATTTCCACGCACCCCATTCATTGTCTATGTAAGCAGCCGTGCAATGCATTCTGGTCCCAACTTTCGAGAGACGGGCCATTGAGTTGCACACTTTTCATTTGCATGAAATTGAAGTCCAGACTTCTTTATGAACTTCTAAAATCTCTGAAACCAAAGACAGATTCAGCAACTGCATACCTTATTTCTTGCCTAAAATGTTTTCAGAAACACATTTTGGTGAACTATTTTCGTAATATAAGAGATCGCTTCTAAACGAGACGCCATGACAGTCCGGTTTGAAATCTGGGATCAGACAGCCCACAGGTGAATCGTCTGCCAATCAGCTGCGACGCTGTTGTTTTTGTTGTTGATCATTCATCAAGGAAGAGAAACTGACAACTATACAGGCATGCCTATCAAGTGTGCAATGCTGGGGAGAGTGTCGATCCCTGCGGTGGAAAAACGTGTATGGACACACACCGTTACTGGCAGTCGACTAGCCCTACCTGTTGTGCATGCTCATTACACAAAGCAACAGTGGGCATGTGCGAATTGAGGAGATGACACCATTGTTTCCCAAACACTTTACATGTCTACACGGATAACCAGAGTTTTGAAAAATCTGCACCTGAGAAGGCATTTTCTAAAATACCTTTAGATAAATTATATATTTCTGATCTCTGTTCACTCTGAATCCGATGTTCACTACAAGGATTGTAACTTTAAACGATGTTGGAAGCGATACAGAAATATTACAAGGTCCGAAAAAGTGACTCAGCTTATTTAAAAATGAGACCAACGTGTAACACTACCATGGATTTAGGGCGTAGGGGTGTAGGTAAAAGGGAACCGTCTTGGTGCATGCATCTGCGCGGCCCCATGTCCCCTGGGACAGCTGGCGCTGAAACTCTCGGAAGCAGGATGGGAAATGTTTTCACACCTGGGGAATTTATGGAGCCTGCTGATGGAGCGACAAGCGGCATTTTCATGTATCTGTCTGTTGTGTGTTTCAGCAGATGTGTGCTCTGTTATTGTCAGGGGAAGGGCGGAAAAACAGAACTGGACAAAATGACCAGCTACAACATTCTACAAACTGAACAAAAGACAAGATTTATAGTCGATGATTGCATAAACGATAGTTTGATGAGCAGCTCTCCGCCACAAGCTAAGCCAAAGCAGCCAAACCTTGGCTAGAGGAAACCCACATACTACACATGTCTTTGATTTGTAGTGTGTGAATGTCTGGGGAATACACATGGAGAAGCCTGTCCCTGTTTTACATGCAAACTGAAATAGTTGAGACGCACTGAAGCTGATAGACTGTTACAAATTTCACTGGCAATTATAGTAAACTATAAATTAGTGTGTAATTCAATGAATGTCTTTATTTTCTGTGAAGTTAAAACATCTCTCTAAAAATCTCTCTAAGCTGTGCATTAGGCCTACATGCAGACATCAGGCATTGTGAATGTCACAGACAGCTATATGTCTGTTAAAACAGTTTTAAGTTTCCTTGGCATACCTTTTGTTGAAATAAGACCCCTGGTTTGAAGCCTCTATCAAATGAAAACTCAGAGACTTATCTCCACAGCGCTGCTGGGGGAAAGTCTGGATTGAATGCACTTTCACTCCTGGATAGTTAATTTTTCTTTAAACCAATCACAATCGCCCTGGACACAGCATCGGTGCCTCTGCAAAATAATGTTGGAAGGAAACCCGTTTCTGTGGAACGCCTACACGAAAATGATGTAAACATATTATTTGTAGATCTTTACAATCATTCACTGAAAGAACAGAGCAGGCCTGCCTTATTGCACGATCCAAATCTTCAAAACATGCCATTTTCAGCATGTAGATTGATAGCTTGGAGGCTCTTGCCATTGTTCACTTCCTGTCTCCAGGCAGGCTATGCTCTGTGACGGCACCCACCTGTCACTCAAAGCGGCCACGCCCTTAACCTCCCTACACATGATGGGATGTAAAAACGGTCTGTGCTGGCTGTGCCATTGTTTTCTTATGGGGAGAGCAGTGCCATCCGGCTTGACGGATCACTACCCTCGACGTCGTGCACCACTCGGAACTGCTGCCATGCACTGCACTCAAAGTTCAAATTAACTCAACTTTGACCTAGTTCCCCTGACCTTTCAAAGCACATCGAATGAGATAACAGCTGACAGCAGCCAGAAGCAATGATGATGTTTACCTGCGCTGCGATTTTGCCTCTGCGCCCTACCTTGCAGTTTTGCTCTGATCATGTGAAGGCAGATTTAATTATACATAACTTTAAGTCTTATATAATATAATTTACAGATAAGTTGTATAATAATTCACCCCCGTACAGTTATCATGAATGGGGGAACTTAGCTATAGAGACCAAAACTGTTTTTGTGCCAGGCTGTAAACATGTTTCTGCTGTAAATTTGGGTATTTTAACATGGGGGTCTATGGGGATCTAGTCTGGCTGCCATGGCGTAGTACTGCCCAAGATGATTGTGATGGGTTTAAAGAAATACAAACAGGCCAGGGAGTTTTTTCCACTATAGTGAAAGCTATTCAATCCAGACCTCCCCCCAGCACGGACACATCACTGTGGATAGGTCTGGCTATGCGAGACTAATGGGGATCAGATACCCTTTTATTATCAGATGTGTCTTTCAAGCAGCTTTATCACCATAACTGGGCAACTATGTAACCATGTAACAAATACACAATTTTTGAACACCATAATTGCTTTGTTTTGTGAGTATTGTCGGTAGAACTAATATTTCACTAAATGTGAATTAACTGGTTGACTTTGCTCCGACAGAACCCATATGCACACAAATACTGACAAAGCTTCAATATCTGTTACATTCATTTAAAGGTCCAGTGTGTAGTATTTAGCTGCCTGACTTGGCAAAATGGAATATAATATTCATTGTATGTTTTAATTAGTAATCCCATCAAAATAAGAATTACTGCATTTTTATTACCTTAGAATGAGCTGTTTTTATCTACATTGGGAGCGGGTCTCCCTCCATGGAGGCAGCTACTGTAGCCCAGAACGGACAAACCTGTCTCTAGAACGGGCCTTTTGATTTTTACATTTAGTGGGTGGCTGCTGGAAATGAAGAAGGGAGTGTTTGATTTGCCTGCCAACATTTTGTTTGTGAGTAGTTTGTGAGAAGTTTGTAAGCAAAATCTGTTCATTTAGCTTCTTGACCCTTGAGGCTGTAGCATTATTAAGGTAACAGATTTATTAATTCATTTATTAATACCAAAATATGTAATGATAATTCATAATTAAAAATTAAAAATTATGGATCACACATATTAATTGGTATTAAAGGGGAAGGAGAGTGATGGGCCTAACCTTCAGCTATCAGAAACAGTGAATTTGATATCAAATACGGGGCACTACCCATCAAAGTAGGTTAGATAACTAATTAATTAATTAATTAATTAATTAATTAATTAATTAATTAACTTGAAGGCTGCTACAGAGTTCTTTTTCCCAGTATACGGTGACACACCTGGTGTACAGTGACCCCCCCCTGGACGCAGACAGAAGGGGGCTTATGTGTGACCATCCAGCAGGATGTCCAAAAAGACAAGCGTGTGAAGGCACGTGGTGCTCGTAGTTTTATGGTGGTTATCTGGCGTTCCTGTTTTGGCGCCAACAAGCTGAGCCACTCCCATCAATGAAGTTCTCTGATTTTGTTCTTAGAACTTTCTATACAATTAGAATCAATGTCATTCACTTCACACACTTAATTCCTCCATATTTGAAAGTTTCACCTACAGAACGATATCAAATAGTTGTATCAACCACTTAATAAAAACCCTGATGAGCTTAATTAAAGTGAATCAAACAATTATGCAACACCCTCCATGACAACCTCTGTTATTATGTCAAATATGTATACCTATGTGCATATATCTTTCTATATGTACACATGTATACATTTATGCATGGAAAATGGGTGAACTAACATGAAATGGATGCAATTCAGTATATGTGTCCTTCCCTACTCCGTGTTCACACCGGGCATGAATAAATTAATTTGCACGGATGAATTACACATAAAGTCAATATAAAGACGCAATTAGTTACAGTCAGTCATTTAGTATTTACATTCTCCAGCATCATTCCGCTACAAGGCCACCGTAGCTTGTGCATTTCTCCGAAAGGGAGGGGTGAGTGGGATAGATGCCGCTAAAAACTACACACTGTACCTTTAAAGCCCCTATATGTAGAATTTGAAAATGTCTGTATTTGGCGTCCTCAATGGTAGAATTAAAAAAAAACACTGTGACAGACAGCAATGCATGCCACTACTTTGGTATAATATACATCTATTAATATTTCACAATCACACAACTTTTACTTGTTTTTATTAATTTGCTACGGCTTATTAAAGAGGCCTTATTAGTAGAAAATGACTTAAACCACAGTGTGTGGTGGTTTAATAGTGTGCAGCTATTAAGGAGTGAGACTCGCATGCCTTTCTAATTGAGCTCAGTTTCTTTGTTCGTGCCAAGCTTTTATCTTTGACTTAAAAAGAAATGGGCAAATTGTGAAAATTACACACCTCGGGTCACACAATCAAATCACTCATACAAATTAATCAGATAGTTGAAAGTCATTATTTTGCACTTACTGGAGGTCATGATTAAAGGAACAGAGATGTTTGCTTCACTGGGAAATGTTGTTTGACTTGCTTTCTAAAGAGCTTAATTAGGAAGCGTGGGGCTGGATAATTTAATGACAGGCATCCAGGAGATGTATTAATACCATGTAGACGCAACACTCAGAAGAGCTGCTCACTCCACCCAGTTCACACAGAAAATGCCTGGCCATTCCTCCTATCCATGAAACCAAAGCATGACCGCATTAATTGAATATCCTACTAATTTGGGTTGTTAAATGTGCTGATTATCCAAGGGTTGGGGAGTCAGGATGGGCAGTTTGCTATTAAAACATCCAAATGAGGACTGACAGGA
Organism: Heterobranchus longifilis; assembly: GCA_028570985.1. NCBI lineage: Eukaryota > Metazoa > Chordata > Actinopteri > Siluriformes > Clariidae > Heterobranchus > Heterobranchus longifilis. Next base: position 10,153 of record JAOVVB010215715.1, read on the forward strand.
ATCTGAAAGTCAGGGGCGTAATAAACCACAGCAGGCTGAGTGGGGCTCAGCTTACTTTATCTGCAGTTCAAACCTGAACATCAAAGAGATGAAAACACATCTGACTCAGTGTTAGCAGCCAAGTTCAACACACTAGTGCTCACTTAGATGGTACTTTTTTCTTTTAGCACATTCTTTATGGATGTCAGATGATGCAATCTCATGAACAGGTTTGTATGATATTTTATGAAAATGTATACACAACAGTTTATATAATGTCTTACAAAGTATGACCGCTCTTCTATTTAACGGTGTGAAACAGCCGTTTTCGGCCTTTTAAACACATGGCAGTCGCAGTTTTGAACACGTGATTAACGTTGTGAAATGGGACTACTTCAGTAGGTTTAGGCCAGTGGTTCCCAACCAGGCGGTCCCGACCCCCACTAGGGGTCCCCAAAGTTTTGCAGGGGGTCGCAAGGCCTTTTTGATTTTAAGGGGTGTAAGACAACTT
>JAOVVB010215745.1:0-10642 GCA_028570985.1 Heterobranchus longifilis
GAGAGAGAGAGAGAGAGAGAGAGAGCGAGAGAGAGAGAGAGAGAGAGAGAGAGAGAGAGAGAGAGAGAGAGAGAGAGCGAGAGAGAGAGAGAGCGAGAGCGAGAGAGAGAGCGAGAGAGAGAGGGAAAGAAAGCAAAGAGTAAAGTAATAGTTGAATAGTTTGAAGGAGACTTGTATTTTTATTTTTTGAAAGAACATATTCTACCTTTGCAAAGATCCTTTCACAAGATGACATAAATATTTTGGCTCAACAATGATCATGATCAGATTTTTCTTACAAAATAAAATATTTTCCAATAAATTTTGATGATTTGATGATTATTTTTTACAAAAGTGCATCACATATTTTACTGGGTTGGGGAGTAATGGAATACAATTTAAATTTAAAAATACTAAATATTAGTAACTGTACTCTGTATTACAGTTTAAATTGGTGGTATTCTGCTACTGTCTTTAAAAATAGATTACTTGAAGGGATTACTTTCCTCTAAAGAGGTTATGTTTTTGGTTTGTTTGTTTGTCAGCAGGATTACAGAAAGACTACTGGCCCGATTCTCATGAAACTTGTTGGAAGGGCGTAGCATGTGCCGAGGAAGAACCCTCAATTTTGGATCGGATCCAAATCACGGGGCAGATCATTATCGTTAACATTGCGAGATAAGGCATGGCCTTGGCGGAGGTCTGCACTCTCTGCCCTTCTAGTTTGTTTTTCTGATATTTGCTCTAAAATTCATATGAGACGTGCATTTCCCATTAACAGATTTATTTCTTTTTAAGTGCAACAATTCGTGCACCTGCGACACGACAGTGTGAGAGGAGACGCACAGCCAGGACTCTGTCAGGAATGTGTTTGTGGAAATATAAGAGAACAAATGAGCTCAGCAAGACCATTTTGAAGTATTCCAAAGAAGTCAAAAGTATTTCGAATAAGTTACTTAATTTCAGTAATCCAATTGAATACAATATAGGGCATGTATTCAGTAATCTGTAGTGCGACATGTTTTAAAAGTAACAGTCCCAACACTGCACATTTACTGGTGTTTTGTAACACACAAGTTTAAAGCTCTGGATGCAGAAATCAATACTGTATAAAAAACCATGTAGGGTTGCATTTCCTCTGTACCTCTCCAATCCCCCAAGTGCAGAGGCCATGTAGCCAGATACTGTAAATTCCCTTAAGACTATCGATTCAAGTTGCAGGTCGCAGAGTCCAGCGCTTCAACAACAGAGTAAACTGACCTCGGGTCAGGCAGTAAAGTAAAGCCAATGCTGCTAAGTTGGACCATGAAGTGCTTTAAATAGTCATATTCATAGATGAAATGGGTTGTGGAAATTTGATTTGCTGCAGAACAACAACATGAAGGACTGGGGAGCGGGTGTAGCCATATGCTAGTCATATGACAGAGAGGTTGTAACCCTTTGGCTGTTTGCAGTGGTGAACACTGGGTCTTTTGTGTGAAGTAGCTGCTACAACTAACTCTTTGCAGAGGAGAAAGAAAAGCAAGATACACACACACAATGAATCCAAAATGAGTGACATCTTTTTGGAAAAGTGTGCTTTTTTTGGAGCAGGTCAAGGCCCATTGCTAGTCATTGCATTAAAGCAGCTTTCATGAGCAAACTGTTCCGGTGTGTCACTGAATGACGAGGGAAGCGTGACGCTTACACAGATGCAATGCATTGGTCATGGGGTTTTGGGTTGATCCGGCATCGCCACGCAAACAGTAAACAAACTCCTTGTTCTAAGAGCGGGGCGTCTATTTGTTTAGCAGAAAAGCACTCCCCATTAGCGTTTAAATTGCTGTCGGAAATAGAGGCAGTCCACATTAACCACCTCGTCCTCTGTGCATAATGCTCCAAGCGTCAGCGTGCCTTGTCATTACGACCATTTCTGCTCCATTATTTCAATACCAAATCACCAAATGCCCCCTTTCGATTCGTCGTCCCCCCTCCCGTTTGGGGCTCGCACTTCAAACTGCTCTAAAATGAGCTTGCTTTGCCAGGCCGGCAGCTAGCCAGACCAATCATCCATCTGCAATAATAGAAATCTTGTGGCTGATGATAGACTGAGGCAATCACTGGGCAGGCTGAGTGGGCTCTTCAGTCTGGCCTCTCCACCCTGCTGCTGGTTGATAGCGGGGGAGGGCCGGGGGAGGCTGGCACGGGTATCTGGTAGGTAGGCCTCCGAGCACCCGGGCTGGCTGGCAGACTTGATGGATACACATGGAGGTTAAAGGGTACGGATTGAAAAAAAAAACAATTAAAAACTAGAAAAACGTACTCAGGGCTGGTGGGATGGGGGAAAAATAAGTGTATCATTTAAAGGGACAGTTTGTTTTGGGGAGAACGCTTATATTTTCCCACAGTACTCACCTGTCAGACAATTTCATTTCTTTTTTATAGTAAGACTAGTCTAACCAGGCCATTCCCAGGGTGTCAAATAACACTTTGTCACGGCCCTCAGCATCTGATACGATGCATCAGGCACCCTTTAGCGTCTGTATGAGACGCGCCGGGCTTTCAACTAACTCCAGTGTAAACCCATCTGCGTCAAAATTAGACGCACAGAGCAACTGCTCGGCCACATCGCTGTAAGATGACGCAGGGACGGACGGGCCAAACACATGATCTTCACCCAGGAGACTTCGTTCGTGTCAACAAACATACATGTTTTAACCCAAACCACATGTATTCCTAAACCTACCCAAGTAGTTTGTTGGAATTCACACCGTTTACCACGTGTTTAAAACTGCGACCGTAGTGGAGCGTCATAGTTTGACGTGTAGGGCGACAGTGTTAAAAAGTGACACCATGGAGTCCTGACTAAGTGTCCGTATGTGACGAGTTGGGAGTTGACCGATAGCAACTCCAAAAATGGATGGCTAGCTTGACAGAACTACAAATTGTAATTTATTTTTTCCATGCACACTGATCCAAACAGTATAAGCACTCAAAAGATGTAGCATTGCATTTCCATTAAGTTGGAGGACTCATAAGAGACCTCCTGACTTTTAGTCCCTAGTATGTTCCAAAAACACGAGATCCTACAATTCCCACAATGCAGCTCAGTAGCATCTTTTGTTGTTAACATGAGCAGGTTTCTGTTCAGGCATAAAGAAACATTTCATCACTGCTTCTCTGCCCATACAAGTGTTTTTTTTTTTCATAACTGCTTGACTGGATGGATAGTTATCCAACACCCATGGCTTCTTTAGATTCTACCAGCCTTCTTCTCTTTCATCCCCTCATTATTTCTCCCTCAACCATCCTGCCTCCCACCACATCTCGGCTCTCTCCACGCCCCAAGCACCTCTATCCCTCAATCATCCCGCACGTCCCAAGCTCTCCACACCTCCACTTCGACCCCGCGCCATCCCTCCCTCCATCCTTCCACCTCTCCATCGGCGTTCATCTGCATGGAGAGCGTCTCATTCTGCCCAGGCTAATTGGCTCTAATTAGAGTCATTCAGGAGGGGTTAATCAAGGATGACTTACGCAGATTATGACTGGTGGGGGGAGGAATCGGAGGCAACAGACAGCCTATGCGCCACGCCGGCAGGCACGTATCTCTCCTCCCAATGTGGCCTGGGGACTTGGAATAGATAAATGTGTTTAAACCTTCGCCACGAAATGATGTTTTAGAACATGTGCTCCTGAAAAACATCCACCCACTACTTCTGTTAAAAAAAATGAGTCTGAAAAACTTTATTTTACTTGGTGAAAAAGATACGTGATGCTCTACTTTTTTCAAGGGAATTGTTGAAGCCGATCATTTCATTACGATGACAATATGTGATTTGCATCAGTTATATAATATATCTCCCTTCCTGAATGACACCTGTTAAAGATTAAAAGAATTAAAGCTGAAGATTGTCGTGCTTCTACCCAGATATATCCTTTTGCAAATGAGGTTTGTGAGACATGAGAAACATCTGGTATCTCATCTGTGATTGTTTGACAGCTGGACGCTGTTTCTTTTGGTCACATCTAACTGTTGTTTCAATTTCAAGCAGGTCCACCTCGAAATACAGTCAATAAAATGCTGCTGAAACAATTATTCTAACCAATTTAGACGTCTAACAAACCATCACACAGCCCTGTTTTAACATAGATGTTTTTTCATCCACAAATCACCAAATTCAGAGCGTTTAAACAACACGTTGAAACAGTTTGAAGCTTTATAGTCACAAACTAATACCATATTCCAAATTACATGTGAGCGAAAAACTGATATGCAATTAATGCATGAATTAATAAAAAAGTTTCTTACCGTCAACCCAACATTTTCTTTCATCTGCCATGTTTCTGCTCAATATGACGACGTCAACTCGGAAAGTCGTGCAGCCAAACTCATTTTTCAGATTATTCCGACACCCCATGAATGCGGCGCAAGAGTGGAGTTACTCCTGACAATGACAGATGCATGTTTGCTGTTTTAAAATGTGCAGTTTTCCTTTAAAACACTCATCAGGAGAAAGGAGAGGTGTTGTGGATTAACAGGTAATTTGAACCAGGTGTGCCAGCTGATTGCTCAGGGGCTGATGATGTCACAGGACTAAACAGAGAGACTGAACCTCAATTTAATGTAGCGCTGTGCAATACAGTGCATTACTGTATGTGCATGTTTAAAGGCTCTGCACGCCCACAGATGCTTTTAGTTATTCTGGCTTATTAGGATGCCGCTAACGTTGAAGTTGTGCAAAACTATGCCACACATAGAGATAGATGTGATTGACTTGTCACACAAAGAAAAGCACAGGTGTAAATAATCCAATTAATTAAATTGAATTAGCTGCTTCAGTTTCAGGGTCCTGGTATTGTGCATGCTGGCTCACTGTCACACTGTCATGGCTTACTGGAACACTTGATTAGAACAGAGCCATCGTTAATGTTATTAGTAACACCTGTGCTTTTGCTACTATGACAAGTCAAATTGTCTGTTGTGAAAAAGGTCTATTATGTAAGGTCATCAAAGTCAATGTGCTAGAGCGAGATGATTAAATGGTAAATGGACTGCATTTATATAGCGTTTTGCAGTCTACCGACCACTCAAAGTACTTTACAACACATGCCAACATTCACCCACTCACACACACACACACACACACACACACACACATTCATACACTGATGGCACAGGCTGCCATGCAAGGTACCAACCTGCTCATCAGGAGCAGTTAGGGGTTCAGTGTCTTGCTCAAGGACACCTCAACTCTCTGGAAGAGTGGACAGAAAATTAACTGCCAATTTTGATAATAGATTTTCTGCATTTCTTCATCATCAAACGGAAAATGAAGCAAAGGTGCCGAACACTGCAGTTCCTCGAATGGCCACTTGAGGCTGGCTCCAAAAGCGAGTCAATCTCCATAGACCCCCATGATAAAATGCCCAACTTTACAGCAAAAATAAACAGCCGGGTACAAAAAACGGTTTTGGTCTCTATAGCTAATTCCCCCATTCATGACAACTGTACAGGGCGTGCATTTTCATACACCAGTTTAAATTATATTAGGCTTAAAGTTATGCATAATTAAGGGAATTTGAGTGACAGGTGGGTGCCGTCACAGACTGTAGGCTTCATTCAGCCACGCTCCACCTCTTTGCCCATTTTTGGATTCTTTTTGGTCAGGCACATTTAACACCCACATTTAACTTAATTTGGGCTCTTCTGAAACCTGATGTCAAGGCGACTATGTCCATATTTTATAGTCTTGGTTGTTACCCAACACAATGGGCACAATGCAGCAGGTGCACTAATTTTCACATCGCAAATACTGTTTTCATTGCAGGTCTATGAAATTACCACCTGACGTATTTCCAGGCAGTCTGACTCACACCCTTCATGGCAGTGTAGTATGCACAATGCAATATCACAGGTCTCTTTATTGCCTCCCCCTGTTCTTATATAAAGAGACCTGTGGTAATTATTTAGGAGGGCCGTACTGTACTGAGACCCCTCTGGGACTGGAAACATTATGGCTGGGCCTCACACACACACACACACACTGGCATACTGGACAGAGAGTAATGGCCCAACCCCTGGTGGTAATGGCTTCTCTTTCGGCGTGTGAGTGTGTGTGTACGTGGTGGCATACATGTATTCATCTGAGCATGCTCCTACCAAGTCTATTTGATGTGACTAGTCCATTAGATTTTCAATGGGCTCCTACACCATAATCCTGAATACACTGACGTTTTTTTTTCCGATGGGCTCTTCATTGGAACTGCCCCACAGTACAGATTGCTCCTGTCACTGTTGAAGCAGACAAATTCCCCCTCATATCCTCTGCATATGGGATGGGATTGTCTCGTTATGGCCCTGTTACATTCCCCCATGGCAACATTAGCCGGCGGCTGTAAAAAGACTATTAGGATCCAAATCATTCTGGACCGAAGACGGCGAGGCTGAGAGAAGTTAGCGAGGGGTGATGGGGGAGAGAAAAGAAGACGTAGAAAGAGATAAAGTAAGAGAGCGGAGGATTAGGTGGTGTAGTTTTAGAGAGCTCGTTGTCAGTTCAGAGACCTCCAGCGAAGCTGCACATGCACACATGAACTCTCACACACACATACATATATATATATATATATATATATATATATACACTGCATGCTCACACACTCTGCAGCAACGTAGCCGCCCTAATCCACCGCAGCCAATCAATAAGCACTTGACAGGTACTGAAATACAATATAGAGAACAGCAGTAGCCTGCTGGTTCTTCTGCTCCCTTTAAACTGCAGTTTGACAGCTGAGGAGGGAAGCAGGGGGGGACATGCATTTGGAGATGTCTAGATTGGCTCTGACACAGAGCTCTATGGGGGAGCAGAGCATTTGTTATTTTTGTCCATTATTGATTCTTAAAAAGTCTTATTGAAAAAAAAAAAAAAAAAAAGGCTATTACTCAAGTTTTTTCTATAGAAAACAACTTGTTTGAAGGATTTTCTTGAATCAAGTGTCAGAGCATTACATTTGTAAAATTTGGTGTTGTTTCAAATGAGAGTTGTAATTTTTTATTTATTTAAAATCATGTTTGAATGTAGAAAGAAAAAAAAAGTAATATTCAATCTGCTTAGATTGAAAACGAACTGTAAGGCTGTGTCAGCCAGCCTTGTCTCTTACAAAATGACATTCCCATACAACTAAACTGCATCCTCAATTATGTTTTTGAGGAAAATGTTTACAGTCGCCGTTTTAAACATCTTGTTGACTTGAGTTGAGTTGCTATGTTTAGGTAAATATCGTGGCTTGGATTAAAATAAGAACCGTAGTTACACAACAAAATATAAGTACGCTCGTTAAATAACAACATTGGCTTTTGGTTCCACAAGTGACATGGACCACTGTCTCCTGGGTGAAAGTCTGTGTTTTTGTAGTCTTGTATTGGGGGGGGGGGGGACCCTTGTCGTCTCAGGTGGCGCTAAGTCCTGGATACAACGACGGTGCCCTTGCAAAATATAGTGGACCTCCTCCTCCCTACGCTGACTTTCTCACTCTTTATACTCTGTCACCTGACATCAGGAGCACTTGTGCATTTACATTGGGATTACTTGAAAGCCCATACAGACTTATACTGATGCTAACAGGTGTCTGAGGGCCGTGGAAAAGCATCGGTATTTGATGACCCGGGAATAAGAACGGTCTGGGCACACACGCAGAAATATTTCCACATACACCTGTAGACACCTGGTTTCCACCAATGTATTTTTTTTAGAAAGAAAGGAAGAAAGAAAGGAAGAAAGAAAGAAAGCTTCCTTAATTGTTTTTCCACACTTTCTTTCCCTCTGTCTTCTGTGGCAGATGAGGATCCGGTGCTAATGTCCCTCTTCCATCACGCTCCTCTCCAGCTGCAAAACACTGATTGGAGCTGGAACCGCCTCATGATTGCACTCTCTTATTGGAAGCAAAAAAAAAACAGAAAGAAAAAAAAAAAAAAGAAATCCTCATTTAATTCTGCCTATCTCTTCTTCCCCATCTTCTAGTGTTTTGCAAAGTGGAAATTGGAAACGCCCCGCAAATGCGTCCGGGAGACATCCCGAACCGAATCGAGGTGCCATTACCCCGATGGGCGAGGCACAGTGGGGCTGAAAAATCTCCGACTTGCTCTCTCTCGCTCAATGATTGTCTCATCAGCAGGAGTAATTTGGGTTTCTGGTTATCGCGTCATTTCTGATGCCGACGAGGGGAGAAACGGGGAGAGACGTAATTACTTCTCTCGGCAGACGGAGAACAGATGAGGAATTGGGGAGTAATTAATAACTGGCTGGTACCCTTCTGGAGTAGATGCTACCTCCCAGCACCGCCGCCGCCTCCTCCGAGACAGACTTTACTCACTGTGAGAAACGAGTGGGAACATACTCCGCTAGCAGCCTGATGGATCAGCAACAGGCATTTCAAAGAGAGAGAAAGAAAAAGAAATGAGATAGCAAGGTAAGAGTGAAAGAGGCGGGGGAGGGAGCAGAGGGAAGGAGATGAGATGGAGGAGTGATAGGAGCTGAGGAGAAAAGACAGAGTGAAGATGGGGGATGAAGTGGATGGATGGCGAGGGGACAGATTGGCCTCGGCTTTAGTGCACCTGAGAGGCAGTAGAAAAGAAATGAGAGAGGATTGTGGCATACAGGTAAAAAAGGCAGAGGAGAAGAAGAAAAAAGATGCCAGTCGAGTGCACAAATTCACCAAAAGTGAAAAGTCTTCACTTTTGATAAGAAGCCTTTTCTGAGTCACTTTCCAGCTTGTGTGGAATAAATCAAGAATATATCACAAAAGGATACACTTCTCCTTTTCTTACTGACCGTTTTCATTTCCTCACCTGTTTGAATAATGTTTGGCTCTTCCGCTCCCATCTCCGGCGTGCATAGATTATTCCGTGAAGCTCCCTGGCAACAGCATTCACAATGCTGCCACTGCTTCCTATCTTATCTCCTCCGTCTGAGGCGTGTCGCTTTAGCCTTGACAACACATTAGCCTGCACTTTACTGTCGAAACATGCCTCTATTTCTCTGTTTTTTCTCTCTCTTTCTCAGCTAAAGTGCCTTTGAGGAACCCTCAGAAACTGACCTCCCTGCAAAAAAAGGGCATCGTTTTTTTAAGGATTTTTATTAAATTCCACTCTACCGCTGCCATCTTTCTCCCTTCAGTGCTGATGTGGAAGTTTGTTCAGCTTCCCATTTTTATTCTGCACCACTTCCTCCTCTCCGTCTCCCCTTCTGTTTAATAAGATCTTGGCGGCGGCGTGTCTGGCGGCGGATGCCAGGAACGGAGCGAGATGATCGGCGCTTGTCAAAATACAATCTGGAGGCTTAGGTGAAGTCAACAAGATGAAAGACGGTATCTGAACGGAGAAGAAGAAGGCCCCGGCGAGGATGTTTACCTGTCTGTCTGGGGGTGTAACACACAAACACACACACACACACACACACACACACACACACACACACACACACACACGTAAATACACACATGCAGAGATGGTTATCTACTGAACAGGAGCGCAAACACGAACCGATAGCTATCGCGCACAATCGCATGCAATAAAGTACACACAGTGGACATGCATATCCATTTAGCACATATGTGAACTCACAAACACACACACACACACACACACACACACACACAACGATGGTTATCTTCCAAACAGCAGCACAAACAGAAGCAGATAGCAATCCCACGTACGCACACACATACCACGATTGACCGTTTTCACAGGAGCTGAGTGGCTCTTCTTCGTGAGATACGGTGATGAATGTTGTGTTCTGACTCCATAGCTGCACTCTAATATTCAAAGACAATACATAAAGGCGTATTGAGGATCAGCACAGATAAAGCCACAGTCGGACAAAGGCAGAGCCGGTGAAAGGTAAATGGGTTTGAGTGCAGTGAAGAGGCTCACATTGTTACCGGCCGGTACCAATCAATCACACTCATCAGGGTCTGTGAGAGGCTTTATTAACAATTCAGGAAGCAGCCGGCCCCATTTTGACCATTAGCTGATTCCTGCTCTATCGCTCCGAGTCTGTCTCTATCTGCATCTATTTTTCCTACCTCGCTCTTTTATTCTCTTGCACACACTGCAGTCTTTAGCCTCCATTCTTTGCGCCAATCAGACGGCTTTCTGCAGATCAGAGCTTCCCTAGATGGGAGTTGATGGAGCAAGTATGATCCTCTTTCTTTCAGTCCTGCACTGCATTGTTTCCACACACAAAAAATAAGACATTCTTTTAGGGCTGTATCCAAAATGAAGATTCGTTTTTTGTTTTTTTTACGCATGGCAATCAGAAAATCCATTGGCATGAGTTTCAGTGATGATTTCGACCACATTAACAGACAAATGCGGTAAAATGTGGCCTGCCACAGTTTCATAATGAACCACACAGGGGATTGAACTTGACAGGTCAGGGACCGCTGCATGGTGTGGGAGGATCCCCCCGTGGGACCTCTTATGCATGCTGTGACAGCACCCATCGCCCGGACCTCGCCGCTTCCGGGTCTGTGCATCCCTCTTAATTACTGACTGTGCAGCTCCATGTGCTCAACAGCACAGTTGCACTTTTTGGCACAAGAGGGCATTGCTATGCCAGTCAACAGCCTTTCCAACACACGCTGATGTCATCACTGAGTTCAACCAATGGTGTAACTTCATCAC
>JAOVVB010215756.1:0-10641 GCA_028570985.1 Heterobranchus longifilis
GGTCGCCATAACGACCCTTCTCTCTTTTAGATTGTCAGCAGCTTGCTCCCCCAGCATCACCACTCACCCTTTAACTAGAATGAGGAATTGTGGGGAAAGTTGCCCTCTGAATATTTTCGTCAGGTAACGTCCTCACACACGTCGTGTGTTCCCGATATTTTTGCCTGTGTGTGTATCAGCGTTTACGTGACGGGGCCCTCGTGTGTGTATTATTGTTTTTAACCTTTGCAAATGGAGGGTCACTCTTTTTTTTAAAATCTTATTTTGTTTTCTGTTGTGTGAGGACAGAGCTGTTTTTGTATCCACAATAGCTTTAACCCCTTGCAAGCTAGCATTACGCAAATAGGAAAAAAAATATAAGTGGGGCTTGTGTTTAATAAATCCATGTACTGCTTGTGGATCATAGACACATTAGCTTTACGATGCTAAAAGCAGGGTTGATGTGAGGAAATCCTGCAAGATTGATCAAATTACACGTTTTCTACTACCACTATGCTATATATTAAAAATCTATATTCTTAATATGATCATGTTCAGGTTATAATCTTGCAGGATCCTACTACAGTATTCATTCCTCTTGAATATAAAGAGAGGGAGCTTATATTATTCCTCTGAAAATGGAACAATGCCAGCGGTCAACCCTGCTTGAGTGTGCATCCATAAGCCGCAGCACACACACAGCATGGAGACAAGGCTATCGTACACACCTCCTTAGAGGTCAATCACTCTTAAGTTTGAGATTCACTTAACTTACAAGTGTGATATATTCTTTCTATCAGTTTGCGCTGACGGAGAAAAAGGTTCGGGGGAGTAGAGGAAGGGAGAACTACTCGTGTTGTAAAACCAGCTCCTGAGAGAGGAGATAAGAAAGCCAAACACGCTGGTGAAGAAAGCCAGATGTGTGGCTGAGAGCTGACTTTGATACTGTGGAAAAAAATGACTCCAGGGGTTTCCTGAGGGAGAAACTCCTGGTAATTTTTGGAGGAAAAATAAAGAAACTGAAAACTGGTCGCTCGATCGACCAGAGGACATTGATTCAAATTAGTTGAGCCCGTAACCCTTCCCCTTGTATAGGCTCTGCTGAGCAGTAGATAGACCCCAGGATGTGATTGTGTCTCCTTTTATATAGATGAATTCCCACTTCGCTCCGTCTAGTTTGAAATCAATGTCTGGCTTATCAGGTGTCATAAGAGCATGACACCTAAAAAAGCTCCTCCTACCTCTGCTTGCAGGCTCCTCCCACGTCACCTTTAAGTTTTACCACATGATGCATCCAGTTTCTGATACATAGAAAAGCCTGCATGTCAACAACATAACCCATTTTTTCCATTAACTTGCATGGCATATGAGAAAGACCCGTCTCCTCTGACCAGGGTGGTGGGACAATGGCTTCAACTCTGTCCGGTCACGGTACTCGTGAGTCTTTGGCTTCCTAACTGCACCCGCAGGAGAGTTTGTGGCGAATGCGCTTTCACGTCACAAACATATCGACGATGTTGATGTGACAGAAGAGCTCCTGGCATAACGCCGGCCGCCTCGGGGCTTCCTAACACGGCTCCCGTTTGCTTTGACTAACTACAGCCGCCGTCTGCTTCATCTGTGTGGACTCAGCTGTTAACAGTCGCTCTAAATTGACAAATAATGCTAATGCTGATCATTTGTTTGTTTCTTCATTTTGCAGTAATTACAGTAGTTCCGCGTGGATGACGAAGTACCAACACAAGGTCTATTCTCACTGCTGATTGAATTCGCCGAAAAAGATTTAGCATTAGTAGGCCATTCGGACTTGAAGACAAAACAACAAAAACGCTAAAATCCAAACACTGATTTCAGTCGAATAAACTGTCCTACTTCCTTTTATTGCTTTTAACATGTGATGGCTATTAAAAATGCAACTTTTGCGTGCTGCTGCTGCTGCTGGAAGCCAATTTCTTACAGGTCCAATGAACTGATTGAAATTCTGACCAGAGTTTGTGATTGGCTCATCTAACCCTCCAATGAGAAGCCAGGGGACGTGGGGTTGTTTCTCAATGTAAATCAACAAGCTGTTTGGTCTGGTTTCATCTTTTTTTTTTTTTTTTTTAGTTTATTGTTTTTTAATCTGTGCACTTTCATTATATAGGATTATAACAGACTATAATTAACCTATAGGAAAACGTGGTAGTACTATGGTTTGTGAGTTATTCAGTATAGATTATAAGACTATAGGATCATACGTCCTCCTGATCTCAACTTAAATAACAGAAACTATTTACTCTAGTAAAGGCTCCACAAACCACAGACCTACTATTATGACTTTATCCTCAAGATTTTATCCATCAAATAATCATGTTTAAATTGTTTTGTTACATCATATGTTATGCTGTTGGTTTTCTTTTGTGTTTGTTCTACTGCCATGTTCTATACAAAAAATCCAGGGTGATCAAATTCTGGGGTTTTTTCATGTATTTATTATTCCTAGGAATAGTTCAAAATAACGCAATGAAACTTGACAACGCTCTGACTCAAATAGGTAAGTTGTGTTTTGGGAAAAATTTGGGCGGTATGATATGCTTTTCCTAACTTCTTACCGAGGGCGTTCCACTGAAACGGGATCACTGACTTTCAGAATTCTCTGCAAGTGCGACAATTAAATTCCAAATTGGAATTGTTTCATTCTCTCTTCGTTTATCGTGCCAAATCTTGGCGCACCGTTTAGATTGAAAAGAATCAAGACTCGGAAAGAAGACAAACCGTCACTGAGAAAGACGTAGCTGGGGCCATGGCTCTCCACGCGAGCGCCGGGGTTTTGTTTTTTGGTTGGTTTAGTTCTTTGTTTCTGACCAGTAGTGCCTTTCATTGTTTCAAGGGAGAATATTTAGACTAGTATTTTATGTTTACTTTTTTTTTTTTTTATATAGGTGAGGACTTTGGGTTCAAAATGACTGTGAGCAGCAATAAGTGCAAAGGGAATTTTCCCCCCGTCTGCATGAGTGAGATGATAGTTTTAAAATTAGCTCAATAAAACTGAAATTGTATTGAATTCTGCAGGTCAGTGATCCCACTCAATAAATTCAGGGGTATTAAGAAAAGGTTGTTTTTTATTATCAAACTTTGGGAACCAAATGAAATCCCTTTGGCCTCCTGTTATTGAACAAAATGCTCTAAGCATCTGTAATGTGTTGGGTTAGATCGGTGTACTATTGGAAACATCTACGCATCTCTAGCTTTGTTTGGTGAAGGTAACGTGATATCAATAGTATTGTTGAAAAAATGTGCAGAGAGCGCATTTTCTCTTTCTTTTTGTCCAATTTGAGTTTTTGTTTGTTGTTTTTTTAATCTTTTTTTTTTATACATCATCTTTGAGCATTATGTTTTCAGGAAACAGAAAACAAAATAAGCATCAACAAGCTTGAATAGTGCCATTATAGCCAATGCTTGTTTGTTGAGGCGTTAAAAGTTACCAATATGGACGAGAAGCTAGGAAATAAAAGTGCAATTCAGATAATGTTTTACATTTGAAAAAAAGAAAAGTTTTCTGTTTGCTGGAAGCGATAGCATTGTGATAATAAAAATTAGCTGTGCAAACTTTATATTGTCATATTGTGTTTCAGTATTGATCCATAATGAGAGTTTGATATCTTTATATGAAATAACGACTTCACCTGTATGTTGGTATTTATTTGAATTGTCATGCAGTACTGTATTCTTATCAATAATGTGCATTATGATTAGTGGCATATTGATTACAGCTAAATGTCATATGCATGTTTCTCAGTCATGGGACCTTTACACAGAATTGAAAACAAACATGTAAACTTGTCAGGGTGTTAAAAAAAAAAAATATGGAATGAAAAAAAAAAATGAAAAGACAAGTAAAGTCTGATGTATTACTGCTGAACTAATCCTATGAAAGTGTTTTGTTTGTTTTCCAGTAGAGAGGGATGTCTGTGTAAAGGTAGTCATACTGGCTAAAATCAATAAATGTGACTTAAGTTCCAAGGCGTCTGAGTGTTGTTATTTATAGCTCCTCCTCTGCAGCAGATAAAGGGTTAACCAGGGAAGTATTATGGTCTGCTGCCCCAGTGTCTTCTCAGAGTGTTCCCAGCTGGAAGCCAGGGGCAGGGGAACTTCCCAGCTGTCTGCGCGGCTGCAGGACATGATCACATTTCACACAATGCACAAAAACACTTCCACTACCTTCACCCTCCCTCTCTATCTCTCTCTTTCTCTCTCTGTCTATCCCTCTCTCTTCTCTCTGCTGTCTCGCTTTAAACCTCGCTCCTCCCTCTCCCTCCTCGGCCCTTCTCCATTTCCCATTTCTTTTCCTTCCCTCCCCTCTCCCTCTCCTTCTGGAGATACGCCCACACACTGAGTTTCTTTTGACCTTTGGTGCACCCACTACTTCCTGTCCAGGCCCTGGAGGACGCCGCTCTGCCCAATTAATGCTGCAGTGAGGAGAAACGCTGTTGGGGCTGTTTCAAAAACAACTCATACTCAAATTCAAATAAATTATTTAAACTTTTAAATGTTGGATGAATTCTTGTCTGGACTTTTGTGAGTGGGATGTGCAAGTGCAAATACAAGTCATTTTAAACTTGTGGCTTACTCTAAATGGACAGCAATGAGAAGCAAAGGGAGAGAATATTAGAACATCCCACTAAGGTGCATATTGTATACTACTGCAGTATTTTCATGCAAGACCTGGTGATCCTGGCATTGTCTATGTTTTGGCTTGGCTCCTTTGTTCTGTAGGTTTGGTCAAGTCTGCGTTCACACCACTTGCAGCAAAATCTGAATGTTTCAACCATGTATCCATTACCTTTGTCAATCTCATTTGAATTCTTTGCTAACTAGTTTTCACACTCAGTCACAGCATGTGATTTCCAGGTGTTACACTTAGAGGTGTCTCCTGCTGTCGGCTCATTGTAGCTGGTAGTTAAATGGTAATTGTGACAAATAATATACAAAAGATCAGCCTCAAACCTATTTGTAACATTGTATGTGTTTATTTTCCTCCTACACAGATTAGATGTTTTTTTGTTGTTTTTTTAAACAAATTATCATTTATATTGTTAATTTTTTCAAATTAGCTAAGCTGCTACCATAATTTCCCCCTGCAGATATACCCCTGGTGTACATGTATACATATATATATGTACATATATACTCCTGGATGGGAATGGGAATTGGACCTTGCCAAATGTAGTTCAAGCCAATGTTATGAATGGTTACGAATTGAATATTGCATTTCCATAAAGTTGGTGGTTCATAAATGATACATTTTAAAAAATTATGGTCCAAATTGAAGCAGCAGAGGCAGAGATATCCTAACATTTATTAGTCCCTAGTGTGGGCCAAGATCCCAAAAAATGGACACTACACTTCCCATAATGCAACTCAATAGGATTGGGTCATCAGGGGGTTTTTGGTTGTTGTTTTTTAAAGCTCCCTGCAGAGCCACAGAAGACACATGACTAGTAAACTGAACTTCATGTGAAAAATCAGTTGGGTGTCCCTTTAAGTGAATGCACAATTTCTGATTTTAGAAAGTGCTCAGAAACACACATAAAATAGCATTTCAGCTAGAGTAATGAGAAAACGTGTACTCTACAATTGTCTACCTCTTATTAGCTACATTATTAATTTAGTCCTCTCAGAATTAGAATAATCTGGAATCAATTACATTAATTATCGGGATAGACACCCACACCGCGCTGAGATTTAATACAGTGAAACCTGTTGCTACCATTTACCATATGGCTCGCTGATTGAATTTCAATGGCAGAGTATTAATGAGAGCCAGAGGGAAGAGGTCAAGTCACCGATGACATCATGACTGTAGCAACAGTGGAGCCTTTGTTGGTGCCAGTCTCTTATATCCTCTCTACCCAGCGCTCCACTGGAAATATGGGTCAGTGGGATACATTCCATGGCATCAGTCCTGCTCTATTAATATGCAGGTGCTGTGATTATGAGAGAGGAGGGGGGAGGATTCATACAGCAGAGCAGCTGTTTCATATCTCAGCTGATGCACTATTAAGTTTCGCCACTTGGGGTCTCTATAATACAGCTGTTGACGTCTTCATTCAGCAGCCTGAATCCTTAAAAGTTACTTCTGGCCTTAACAAAAAACAAAAGAAAAACAGAGACAGAGTGTGTGTGTGTGTGCACTTACTGTACAAAGAGTCTTATTTATGTGCATCAGCCAGCTCTGTCATGTGATGAATCCATGTGGAGCCTAAAGGGACAGAGAGCTGTGATCAGCTGATCTGGAGAAGCAGCAGCACCAATCATCAACAACAACCACACATGCCTCACATGGATTTGTTTTAAACACACAGACTGTTCCAATACCCACACTACATACTGTTTAGCATGTCAGAAAAAGATTTAGTATGTCCCAATACATAGTATGTCAAATGCAGCGTGCCATAAATACCAGGATCTCCTACTACATCCGGTTGCATTTTTGCAGTATGCAAGCCAGCATGCTTTTCTGGCTATTCTGGCCCACAATCCTTTGTGCAGCATAAGCAAGGGGGTCAAAGTTCAAGGCGCAATGATGAAGTAGGCCTAGTATGTCCCATCTGTATGCTGCATGTGCTTTGTAAGGGCAGCTGCAGCATGTACTAAAAAAAAAAGTATGTGTTTAGGAATGCAGCCTCAGAGATACACACATTTCTGAGGAGCTCTACTGGAGCAGAAATAATACCACCAAAGATGTGAACAAATGTATGACCTGTGGAGTGTGAGCTCAGACTCATGCATTAAAACATTCCTTAGTTCTGACACTGGACGCAGGGTGTGAGTGTCCTCCCAGCTGTGTGACTCATGCATTATCTCCTCCAAACTTTTGGTGTGGCGTCACGCAGTACCGTGTGTCATATAACAGACGAGGTGTTGATTGGATCAGTATGAGGATTTAATTTGCACCTGAAAACGAGCGAATGAATGAAGACTGGCACCCCAGACTAGAGTGTGATTAGTTGTAGTCCGATGGAATAAAACCACCATGAAGACTGTCAACAATCTGTGTATTCCTGCACTGACCATTTGCACTGTATGCAGATACTTAATGCAAAACAGTTGCAGTGTTTACACAGCTCTCAATTATTTGTATTTATATATTTTTTTAACTGCAATGTGCACATTTCTACTTATAATATAGGCCTCCACACATTTCTGTATATATTTTTAAAGGAGACTTTACCTCCTTTCATTTACAATGTTGCAATGTTACACAGCTCTGTTTACACTTTATTCTAGTATAGATCTTTACTAATTGTATGTACATTTTTGTCTTTATTTCACACTTGCTTTGGCAATGTAAACCTATGCTTCCCATGCTAATAAAGCTCCCTTGAATTTGAATTTGATTGGGGGCATTTACACCTTCGTAGCTCATCTCACACTTATCTGTGTAGACTTTCACACCTATCCTTCCATTTGCTCATCTGCCACTCATCTCCTTTCTCTGCTAATCCTTCTTTCTTTTTTTTTTTCCATAAATCTTACTCTGTCTCTCACCTTTCCCCTTCTCCCTTTAATTCCCTCCCCCTCTCTTCCTCCTCCCTGTCTGTTTGTGAATGCTGCTGTTTCACTCTGCTCTGTGGAGCCCCGGGGAAGCGGAGCAGAGGATGTATCCCAGGGGGCTGTTTGGTGTTCTGCTTTCTGTGGACCAGCATGCTCCCAGACGGGCTGACAGGCAGCTCCATGCAGTCGGGGGCACTAACAGGGGCCTCTGGTCTATTTAAAACACAAGTTCAACCATCCAAAAAACACTTGGGCTTTCAGACTCTGCAATGACATGTTCAGAATTATTCAAAAAGAAAAAGGTTAAAGCAGAAGGGAGCATGTGTGTTTTCTATTCTTGTATTTGCTTGTGTCTGCAAAATGAAAGTCACATTTTGTAAATTATGTGATTAGTGTGCAGTCAGCGAGCTGGTATAAATTAAGGGAAGAGGTGATATATAGATACAGCTGATTAGAGAGGAGTACAGGTCAATGGAGTGGCCTATTGCCTGGCAAGCAGCCAGACAGGGAGGCTTTATCATGAGAGACCCTGCTGTTGTCTGTGTTGATCTGAGGCAGATGAAAAGCGTGCAGCAACAGCGCCACGCACAAAAGGGGTTAATGATGCGTAGCTGAGTCGACACGAGTTTCGAAAAGAAAGATGGGGGGCTGCACAGATATACAAAGACACAGAGACACACGCTGCGGAGGCCACACAGTCGTGCTCCTGAAGATTGGCTGAAAATAGTCACATCGCTGAGAAAATACATTGAAATGCAGACAAGCAGTATTACTTTACTGGATTCAAAGAACACAAGACTCTAAAAAATACATTTTTGCATTCAAACCGTTCTTATGTAAAAGCACAGAATCTGCAAAATGTACTTAAAGTAAAAGTGCTAATTCTGCAGAAAAATTGACCCTATGACTGATATATATATAATGACATTGTTAGATTGTTATTGTTGCATTAATGCACAAGTAGCATTTTACTGATGTCGCTGAGTGAAGTGGAGCTAGTCAGCTGGGAATCGGGCCGCGTCCAAAGCATCTCAAGATAATTCTGAGGTGTCATGAGATGATTAATTAGGGTTGGAACAAACCAAAAAGCTGATACACCAATTTAATTTTATTCATGTTTTGGACTTTCCTCTAATTTTGGCATTTGTTTGTGAAATATTAGATAATATAAATCATAATAGACCATCTCTTTGGGCTTCAAACTGTTATTTAAATGAAAGCATCTCAAAAATTTAGAGAGGAAATTAGTTTTTGGAAGAATTGTAAACAACTCATCTGAAACATGACAAGGGGCCCCAACGATACACTGCACAAGTCAAAAAGGTTAGGGACGACTGATTTAATCTTTAACAATGCATTGTATTTGATTAACTTATTGTATTGTTGTTTTTATGTCAAATGTTAACCTGAAAAGTAACTAGTAACTATAGCTGTCGATGAATGTAGTAGAGTAAAAAATACAATATTCCCATCTGAAATGTAATGGAGTAGAAGTATCCTAAAATGAAAATACTCCAAAAAGTAGTGGCTCAAAATTGTCCTGCAACAGTACTTGAGTAAATGTACTCAGTTACTTGCCACCACTGCAGACAAGAGAGTTGTAATGCCACTCAGCTGACTTGTAATGGCTACAGCATGTGAAGAACTACAACATAACCTAATATAATCAGACTTTGAACTTTGCATAAACACAATACATACGCAACAGAAACTACATTTTATGACTATAACAATTTACAAATTGTGTGTTTTTGTCCTTCCTCATTGCTCTGTACAATGATTCACAGAGGCAGCTGACAGCATCCATTCAGCTGGCTGCAAACTGAAGATAATCAATTAAAAGATGAGGAGAAAGCCTGAGCAGTGACATGGAAATACAGTATTCCGGGCTCTCTCGCTCTCTCTCTCTCTCTTCCTTCCACACTAATAGGCAGCTGTGGAGTTTTCAAAGCAGAGCTATCTCTTGAAATAGGCCTCATCCTCTTCATGACTTCACGTGACAACCCATGGCATGCCTCTGTGCCGATGGGCACAGCACTGGAAATACAATATCACTTGGAAAACTACAATTTAAGTAGACACGGAAACGATGGATTAAAGAAAATAGAGTAAGCTATGGAGGTGATGGCTACGGATTTAAAGTCTGGTAGCGAGTTAAAGGATAGGCCTAATTATTAACTTGGTTATTGTTTTGTTTTTTCCTATCTTTCATTCACATTCAATGAATGGGGTTGTCGTGCTCGCGCGTCGCACCGGGAGCGCGCGTTTTCTTTTTTTTCCAGCAGCGGCGGCACAGAGGAGAGAGTTCTGTTTCTGGAGAGGGAGGAGAAAGGACTACATGGAGGACTACACTGCTGTTATTTTGCACGCAGACATGACCCGGGTGAAGTCTCTCGCGTCCGTTAGGAAACCATGAAGTGTCCTTAGTGTTCGGCTTTGTTTGGTTTTATCGGCGAACAGGAAAAGGGGCTCGGAACTGAAGTGGAGGCGCTCCTCCGAGTTTAGTCCCCCCGTACACTGGAGCCGCTGCCAGTTTCCTCCGAGAAAAGGACGGATTCAGCAGAGAAAGACCGGAGAAGAACTTTGTGCAAGATGCAGGGGGTTTCAGCTACTGGTGAGTGAGTCGCCCTGAAAGGCGAATCTCTGATTTTCTGTCTTCTCTCTAAAAACAAAATCTGCGGTTTGCTTAAGTTGTTTCCAAATGGCTGCAGCTTGCATTGCGCACAGGATTTGAATTCCAAAATGCTTTTGCCAGCTGTCAACGGGGCAGCTGCAGGCCTGCATCAACTCCCAAACAACGTGAAGAGTTGTTTTGCTCGTTTAAGGCTGTTTAAAAAAAAACAACTGAGACACTGAGAGGAGCATTAATGGTCTGTTGGGGCTGACATGGCAAGAATAGGAGCAAAGCCGTGCCAAACCAAGAAGGACCTCACGAGTGCCCAAATCTGACGGCCCCCCCCACCACCACCACACACACACACACACACACACACACACACAGTTATCTGTATCTATAGTATATGACTGGAAATCAAATTATGAGAATATTAGATTTGATAAGAAGAGGAGTCATTCATCCTCCCTAGTGCAGGGCCAGCCCTAGCACTTTTGGAGCCCTAGGTGAAA
>JAOVVB010215766.1:0-10641 GCA_028570985.1 Heterobranchus longifilis
ATTCACATACACACACACACACACACACGCACACACACACACACACGCACGCACGCACGCACACACACACACACACACACACATACCAAACATCCATTACAGTTGCTTTTTCACTAACTTTAAACTTAAAAAGTTAAACTAAGTTGTCTTTAATGTTTTCTCATGTATCAGGTTTAAGACTTTATTGTAAATACTGTAAGAGTGATTTTTATAAACTTTATATGAGATCTTAGGGTTTGTAAAACAATTTGCATGTGACAGATCCATATTTTATTGCCGCAGCACTATTCTTTTGATAGTTAATCCATGGTTTACATCTTATATACACTAGTGATATTTATTTGCTAAATATACAAATCTAAAAACAAAGTAATACAAGACGAAATAAAATAAACAAAAGAAATGCAGATTTTAGAGGGAACGCATTCTAATTCCTCTAGGGATTTTTTATATATATATTTTTTTACATTCATTCATTCATTAATTTTTTGTGTTCATTCATCATTTGGAAATTAAAAAAACGTAAATTCTCTCTCCTACTAGTTATGTTTTACAATTTCTATATTAAATTATGATTTATTTTTACTCTGATATACTACCAATATGATGCACAGACGTATGTAACAAAATAAAATTGCTAATTCTATGTTTTATTTGCCATAACTTTAGTTTTTAAAATATTAATTTAAAAGCTTTTGTAATTAATATTAATATACACTTTTAGCAAAAAACATTCTATTAGAAATTATAACTAGAAAAATATTTTCAGTATTTTCAGTATTACAACTTGCTTTTGAAAATTAATAATTTTAGATTAAAGATTAATAATTTTATTTATTTCTACAAATGTTTGAATTTTGGGTGCAGGTATTTACTCAAAAGAAAATATGACTGTTGCCAGCAAAAGTAAAGAGCACATGGAGAAACAGAGTAAGTAGTATAATTGCTAAAATCAACACCGCTGATTATGTTGAATTGACATACTTAACACTGATAAGACTACTGGGCATGCAGACAATAACAGAAACATTCACACTGCTGTAATCCAGCTATGTTAATCCAGGATTTGCACTATTAAGTACCATGTATAAATTGTCTTGACAAAATATCACAGCATTAATTAATTAAATTAAATTAATAATTACACCCCATTCAGCTTCTTCCTTTGCAATAACATCCACATTCACTTATATTGCATATCTGACTTTGAGGCTCTGCATCCAGCCAGAAACCATACCTTGTTGAATGCTACAAGCCTTCTCTAAAAAAAGAAAAGAATAACTTTTCCCCAGTGTCCCCCATGACATTTCCACAGGAAGTGACTCACGGGATGTGGCTGTGTTGCAGTTTAAGTCTTGCAGCACAGCATACACACCTCTATTGTATCAGCACCAACAAAATACTTTCACCTTCTTTATTAAAAAATTAAATAACTGAAGAGCACAGCCAATAATATAGTATATTATATATAATTATCATAATATTATAATATATGTCAATATATAGCGTATAGTAGTAACCGTACAAAATTATTGTGAAATGTCAATTTTTTAAGAACAGTTTTATTAACAAAATATAAGCTTAATTAAATCAACCTGGAGCCATCAAAACGAGACACATACATTTAAACATGCAATTGTCAAAACTATCATTTAATCCTTTCCATGGCTTTCATCTGGGGATGATTATAAGAGTACAATAAACATTTCATCATTAATTAACTATTATTGCATTTAAAAATCTATGTTTGACCCCTTTTGCACCCAAGCATGTAGGTGAAGCCACAAAGTCTAATGAAAAAAACAAAACCTCTTCTTTAAATTGGGAATGAAACTACACAAATTGGGTAAAGAACTCAGCTTTTATAATCAATAAAGCTGTCCGTTATTTCGAAAACTCCCGTATTAAACTGAATCCTTTGTTTTCATTGTGTCTCTGCTGAGAAGATTTGTGCATATGTATCATACAGTCACTTCAGTTATCGTCTTTTTGAAATATGTCAAAAGCTGTGCTTGAACTGTTCTCTTAGCCACTGCGAAAATCCAAAAAGCGAGAAAAATGATGCAAACTTGTGAGCTTGTGAGTAGCTTGTTACAATATTGAATTCTGATTGGCTAATCACCATTAGTAGTTCATATGTAGAGAATTTTAAATATTTTTCTGACAAATATTACATAATACACAGCATTATTAATCTAGAGGGGATGGTAAGGGGGGATGGTGGTTTTACACAGGGGATTGTTTTTTTTTTCTTTTTTTTAAACATCCCCCCTCAAATTGAGCCCTGTATAGGAAAGGCAAACCTGGAGTGATTGCAGTAGTTAAAAGGCCAAAAGCCTGTGCGAAAACAAAACAAAAATATGAGTAATTTTAGCACAAGTAAGCAAAGTACACTGATTTCTACATTTGTGAGTGTATGCTATCAGCGGAATGATTAACGAACAAATGTACAAACTAACAAACAAACAAACAATTTCAATACAACAACAAACACTTCAAAGCCCAACTAAAACCTAAACAGACCAGTGATTTTGACATCAAATGACAGTCATTAGGTGGAAAGTAATTTGCCTAAATATATTTTGAGTTAGATGTATAATACCTTCACTGTATCTTAATTACTGTACTTTGTTATATTTTCATTCCATGTATCTCTTGCAAACTTATATATTATAACTATTTTTTTCCTTTTGTTGAGCTAGCAATTCATCTAGGCCCATTTATGTTAACTTTATGCCCTGTAATTAAAACACCAGGACTGGATATTATTCTCACTTCTTTTTCAAACATTATTATTATTATTATTATTATTTATTTATTTAAAAAAAATATTTAAGAAAGAAAAATGCCAATTCAAATGAATGAGAGCGTTGTGACTGGATTTTATTTCTAATTAAAAAACGTCCTTACATGTAATATCGGTTAAAATAATTTTTGGTTTCAAATGCTTTGGGCTTGAGCCTGATTGCTTTCATTTTTATTGGAAGCATTATTTTCAGGTTAATTTTCACACGTTAGACATATATTCAATTTATATCGTGGTAATTTTCTAACATCTGCTTAATGTGTAGTATTGTATAGCGAGCAATAATTGATTAACAGTAGCTGCCACAAGAGACCATTTTATTTACTTTTTCCTCCAGGCCTTGAAGGCAGACCACATACACCCAGCTTCTTTGAGAACTGCTCTAGACCTCTGTTAGCTCTTCCTCATGGAAGGTGGGTAAATGTAACCCTGACACCGCGGAGTAATGAGACAAAGAAAGACATGTCCCTGTTCTGCAATGGCCTTGGTTGTGGAGGAGACTTTGCTGAAAATGGTACAGCTTTCAGGAATATCTGCCTGTCTGACTGCACCAAAATAAACTCCAGCCTGTACAACTGCACTGACGCTGCACCTGGCAGCTGCTCCAATGTTACACAGTTAGTCTGTGGTGAGTCCTTTAACATCTAGTGGATTAGAATAAAAACTATTTTAGACTTGTCTTTCTGACCCTGGGTGATGTCTGTTTCTTAGCTGATCAGGCTGTGCGGTTGATTGGAAGCAAGAGCAGATGTGCCGGTCGGGTGGAGCTCTTCGGCCATGGAGGCTGGGGCTCAGTGTGTGGTGATGGATGGAACAAAAAAGGAGGACATGTGGTGTGTGCCCAGTTGGGCTGTGGTACTGCTTCACTTGCAGTGAGCAAGACTGGTATGTTCGACCTAGGCTCTGGTCCTATTTACATCAGCAAAATAAACTGCAGCGGCACAGAGAGAAATCTCTGGCAGTGCCTCAACGAGCCAGACGATGGCCGAAACTTCTGTGGCCACAAAGAGGATGCTGAAGTGGTGTGCTCAGGTACTGATCAGGAATACCTTCAAAACACAAATTCCCAGCTTCTTGTCTATAAATATGTATTAATTAGTAGATGGTAGACAATGGCATAGCCCAATGTGAGGTCTGAGTGTTTTTTCAGCCTCACTGGCTGAAAATATTCTCAGCTTGCAACATCTACTGATTTAACCCTATTTAATCTCAAAGGTCTGCAAAATGATTTATGTAACAATGTGACAATGCCCAAAGAACACTTGACATTAACCATTTACATTTAAGCCTAACATGCATTTCCTCTCAAACAGAAAGCGCCGGCATACTGACCACCACAATGAACACACTCATGCCAAATCTCACAAACGGGACAACAGGTGAAGACTACACTCTCTCACTTAATACAATAATACAGCAATAACATTTTTAAGAATAAAGAGAGCATGAATTTCTTAGCTCAGGTGTGTGTTTAGATTCAGTTATACTAAACGAATATCTAAGTAGTGTAATGCTCTGTTTTTTTAGAGACTGTAACAGTGATAGCTGCTGAGGACAGCAGAAGTGGGATTTCACCACCAGTCCTAGGTTGCATTGTTCTCTCTATCGCGCTGCTCTTACTGCTGCTTTCAAATGCTGCTCAGTGTGCATACTACAAAATACAAAACGGCAAGTACACAAAACTTCCTCTCTTTGATGTCTTGGTTCGTGTTAGCAGTGTTTTATGATTGAGGTTAGAATAAAATAAAGTTTTACTTATCACAAGATGTCACAAGCATGTCTTTGTTTTGGCAGATTCATTGAAAAATAATGACATCAATGAAAATTAATTATTATTTTGCTCTACTTGCTACACTGTTATGTACATTTGAAATTGTTTCAATTTAAATTCTGCAAAATGTACCTTCTTGAACAGTCTATATCAGCGGAAGGCATGGGTTGGACCAAAAGTACCTTATTTATTTTTATATTTTTAAGTATTTTTAGGCAGAATGGATTCAGGACTATATAGAATTCAATTGCAAATTAATGTCACGTGGTATTTTAAAAGTATTTTTATAAAAAAAATAGATAGATAGATAGATAGACAGATAGATCTAGACATTAGATTTCCCGTCTGTTTTTCTGTGTCCAGCCAGATTCTGTTACAGCATCACTCAAAACTGTCTGGACAGAATTTAATAAAACTTTTGTAGTACTTAGGTATTGGCTTAAAGTTAAATCCGCGCCTTACATGAAAACAAAAGTAGAAGTTATATGCCAGATTATGGCACAGCATCACGCAAAACTGTACTTAAATAACTGCCTGAAGAAGAACCATAAGTGAAACCAAATGCTGAGTAAAAGCGATGTTATAAACAGTTATGTGCCAGATTTAATAATCTACTGTCAAATAAGCTACTATTAAGCAAATTTCTCAATGTTAACAAACACCTGCACCAATAGATATTAATTAGAAAATCAAAGCTGAATATTTTAACTGGGATTAGTTAATATTTTTACTGCTGAAATAACAGAGCTGAAGTGGTATAAAGTGAATTTTAATGTGATGGAGTGTTTTTAAGACAAAACTTAATATTTATCTGATCTACTGTTTCGATTTCTCATCTCTGATTACCAAACAGGGTGTGTATTTGGCTGATGACAAAAGTACAACTTAGTGTAAACGATGAATAAACATAAACTTTTCTATATTTTCTTTTTCCCATCGATGGTAATACGATGAAATGACAGTAGATTCAAAATTTCCCTCTGAACTAGGTACATTTTGTACAATTTCCTAATATTCCAGTCGAAACAAATACCATATAGTGTGGTGTTTTTTTTGTTGTTGTTGTGGAATTACAGTTTTAAAAAATTAAGGGGTTCATCTTTGTTGCAGGCAGAAATGTACCTGGGCTTCAACCTGAAATAATAATTTCATTGATAAAATTAAAGCTGACCAGCTTATTTTTAACTTTTGTAGTATTTCTACAAACTCTTTTCCCATTAACAACAGGTACATCAGCTATTTTTGCATAGGCATTTATTTCCTTTTGTGTGTTGCAGTTTGGGGATATATGGTCACCTCTTGCTAGCACCTTAACACAGACATTATGGAGGTCTCAGCTTTTGGACATGAATCCCCTAAAAAAAATAGGGAACATGGGGAAATGAACTGGATTCTTCTGAGTGATAAATGTAGCATGACGAAGCCTCAATATGTATGACCCCTCTGAGGCTCTGTAACATGAATGAAGCTTGAAAACGGCTTGAAAAACTTTTTTTTCAAGCTGATAAATCTTTATAGCACACAGTATAACACACTCTGTGTACTGCAGTTTATGGCGCTGATGATGCTGTGCTGCAGAATACTTTCATTTTGTCTTTTTGACTTCTAAATGTAGCACTATGCATTTGCTCTAGCACGGTGATATATTACAACAAAGCAGAACAGGTTGTAAACAACAAGTTTACACAAAGATGCAAAGGGAGAGTGTGGGAGTAAAAAGTTGCAATCACTGGTGTGGTTTTACGGAAGGAACACGTTATGTAGTGCAACATCAAAGTATATTGAGATAAACAGTCTTATAGTATATTTGGTTTCAAAATATATAGATAGATGTACAGTATGTATACACAATATATCTCCCAGCCCTAGTGAAAGGTCAAGAAAAAGTCCACCTACTGTAAGCACTTAACAATAATGACACTTTTAAAGAGGATTTAATCTGTAATTGTGATCTTTTGAAAACTTATGATCTGTAAAGCCTTCATAATAGCTCTAACCTGAGGTGCTGTTAATTAGTGATTTTTGAAGCTGGTAACTCAGAATAAACTTCTCCTCTGTAGCAGAGGTAAGTTTTGGTCTTGCTTTCCTGGGATGGTCTTCATGAAAGCCAGTTTCATCATCATGCTTGATGGGTTTTGCAAATGCACTTGATAATACTGTTCTTGCAAAAGCTATTCCAGAGCAGCTGACCTTCGTGTCTTAAAATAGCAACTGCTGTTGTTGTTGTTACTTGACTAATTTCTATGCTATTTTTTTTATAGCTTTCCAATCTCCAGTGTTGTTCTATAATGTAGAAAATAAATCACAAAACAAACAACAATTGATGGTGTCGCCAAACAGTACTGTACATCAGTCCTAATTTTAGTGGTTTAATTAAAAAAAAATTTAAGTTGGATTTTTAAATGTACAATTTTTTATAAGGATGCCAATTTCTGATGTAAAACTGTGCAGACATTATAATTAAACAATCACAGGCTATATCTTCAGCAAAGCTGTATTTTTTGTGTTTTATGATCCCTTATATGGCAGCAATTTGCAAATGATAGCATTTATAAAAAATATTTGTTAAACTTCTTATTAGTATGTATTTACATTTACTCCCTCTCTCATCGTCTATACCGCTTAATCTTGTATTCAGGGTCGCCAGGAGTTCTGGGGTCATGAGGTGGGGTACACCCTGGATAGGGCCAATCCATTACAGGGCACAAACATACATACACACACTCATTCACACACTATGGGCAATTTGGGAACGACAATCTGCATGTCTTCTGACTGTGGGAGGAAACCGGGGTAGCCGGAGGAAACCCACCAAGCATGGGGAGAACATGCAAACGCCATGCACACAGAGACGGGAATCCAGCCTGGCCAGGAATCAAACTTGGACGCTGGAGGTGCAAGGCGACAGTGCTAACCTATTTACATTTAATGTTGTGAAATGTCTGCAAACCAAAGTAGAGAAATTATAATCTTTCTTAGACTTTCCTGTAGTACTAAACCAAAATGAACAAGCTTATTTCTGACTGGTAATTTATTTGACATTGTGTAATTTGACATTTGTTCCAAATAGTCCTACAGGCAACAGATACACTATTCAACCCTGTTAAACATGAGCAGTAAATTTAATAAGTTTTTTTCCATTTAAAACCTAAAATAGGTTTTAGAAACCCATCATTTTGTCCACATATTACACTATTGTGCTAAGTAAATGCAAAAGATCCTATTTAGATCATTAGTGCTTGCAGCATGAGTGATTCATCGAATACACTGGCACACAACCATAGTGTTCCAGACTACAGAGCAAATGAAAAGCTTTCATGCTGTCACTGCTGTGTATGGTCTGTGGCTCTACATCTGTTTGGTATCTAAAGCTCAGCCTGTATATTACTGAAATTGTGGTGCTTGCGAACAAACAAGGAAGATTAGAGGAAGCTTAATCAATTAAATTTGGGGAATTTACTAGGCACTTTCTTAGGACCATGGAATTATTTTGATGTTAGATAGGGAAGAGCAGCTCTCTGACTTTTTAAAATGAGGTAACCAATGCAATATGAACAAAAGTCATAGCTTGTGCAAACCCAATTAATAAGCAGTGTTGAAAGTTCTACATTTACAATAATCATGTCATCAATTCTAAAAACATTCCTACAGGAGGAACTGAAGCCAGGAGAGCATCACAAGCTTTGCAACGAGACAATTCTGACACTTCAAGTGACTCTGATTATGAACGTTACCACAACCCCGAACCCCCACCATCTACTGCTGTGAATAACTGTGAGCGCATTAAATTTTGACTTACCTAGTCTAAAGGTCATGATTAGCATTAAAAATGCTAAATTACCTTAGCAACCCTTGACTTCTAAACATTTGTCATGTTTGTGAGCATATCACAGAACAAACAGTAATAAATGTGAAGTTTGGCCTGTCAGACTAACAAATCCACTCAATGAAAAGAATAATTTGATTCCTGTGATCTTAGATAATACCCTTGTAGTTGGTGATCGCAATCAGGAGGAAGGAAGCTTATTTGAAGAAAGAAATGCTGAGCAGGGTAAGTCAAGCTAAGCTTTAAGACACCTCATAATTTTACCAAAAATCATTAAAATCAGTTGACTGTTATTATTATTATTTTTATAATACTTAGTTATACCTCAACTTGATCACAGAACCAATTCGTTAGAAATAATGCCAGAAGTATTGGAACAGCAAGTTCATTTCTTTAGTTTTCACTAAGACATTTGGGTTTGAGTTCAAAAGATGAATGAAAATCAAATGGAAAATAATTTCAGCAAATAAATTTAGCATTCAGCACTTCATATTGACCTATAAATGTGAACACAGAACATAGGACGTTTTATTGGCAGACCACCCATCTTCATGTGAGCAAATGTATTAGAACAGATAGTTGTATGAATAAATAAATATATAAAATTAGCATATTTCTTTCTTTGTATAACTACATCAAGCGGGCAAACTACTGACATCACTAAACTGTAGCACTTTTTTTTTAAGGCTTGTACTGGACCTTCTTTCAGTTTTTATTTTTTTATTTCTAAGCTTCTCTTCAGCAGGTAAAATGCATGCTCAAATGGGCAAAGGGATGACCTTGCCAGTCTGAAACCATCAGATTTCTAAAATCATTTTGCTGCTGCCACCATATTTTACATCCTAACCCCATCCAGCTACCACATCCCATTATGACCAATCAGCTTGTATGCTGTGAACCATGAGCAAATCAAATCTTTTCCCACACTTCGGCCTTTCAGTTTACTTTGGTAGTGGTTAATCTTGTAGAATCCAACATTTTTGTGGGTTTCTTGTTGCTGCTGTGGTGTTTGCATACGGAGCTCCCAAAAAGTATATCAACTTCTGTTTTTTTCTCCCACCGTTGTTACGTTCTTTTTCAGACCATTCCAAATTGCTGTGCAGGCTATGTCAACTCCTTGGGGATCTAATATATTTTCTTTTTTTTCAGCTTCAAAATGGCTTGGTTTTCTCTCACAAGCAAAACACAGAGATCAGACCAAATGTAGACATTCAGAGCTATAAAATGTTCAAAGCTAAATGTTTAAATTACTAATGCGACATGTCAGTCACATGCTGCTATATGTTTGATCAATCAATAATTGGCGGGTTAAAAAGATTTAATTTTCTAAGTTTACATCCACATGTAAAAATCAGAAAATAAAAACTGAAATTCTGATGCTTTGTTTTATATTGATCTTAATATCTTAGCATTAAGCAGAGAAAAAACAACCAAATTGGTCTTGCTGTTCCAATAATTTTAGATGGCATTATAAAATTATATAATAAATGTATAATAAATTTATAAAAGTAGGTTCTATTAAAAACAAGTGTCCAGTGTTCATTAATGATGACTATGTCCACTGTGTATAGCTCATGGCCATGATTCAGACAGCACATCCTCAGGGGAGTGTTATGAAAGAATAATTGAAATGGACAACCTTTTGAATCCAGGTGTGTTGATAAAACTGTTAGCTGTCCCTTTTATCACATTTTGTTGTATTGAGCAATATAGATAATCTCTGTTTTTTTTTTAAAGCTGTTAACCAGTTTTATCCTGGGCAGTGCATACAAACGACACTGTTGCAAAATATCAGTAAACCAGCTAAAAGTAAGTGGATGTAAATATATATATATATTTTTTTTCATAAGATAATATGGTCAAAATACTTTGTACATGAAAGCAAAACTTCCTACATTTTCTTCTGCAGCAGAAGCCTCATCTGATTCAGACAGTACGTCTTCAGGAGAATGCTATGAAAACACAGAAGTGAATGTTGAACCTAGTCTCCAGACACGTGAGCTTTATTTAACTAAACACATCAGTTAAATGTGGTATGTAAGCAATCAACTTACAACTTCATAGATCTCCACTTGTTTCTGTCTTAAAGGGGAGGGAGACCAGTTACTTCCTGAGCAACCACCCCTAAGCCACCCCAATCCTCAGATGGCAGGAAACAGCAGTGTTTCCCAGCCATACTCTCCTGATCAAGGTACTACTGATTCATGGTCATACTATCTGATATCACCAAAATTATAT
>JAOVVB010215796.1:406-10641 GCA_028570985.1 Heterobranchus longifilis
TAACATAACGTGTTAGTTTTGCAATTGACGTAATCTGTTATTTAGTTACATTTTCAAATAAGTAAACAATTACTTTAAAAAATTTCCTCTTGCTTTTGTTGCCACAAAAAAGTTAAATCCTCGGAGCATTCGCCTTGTTTCTGTTTCCTTCCTCAGAGGCTAACGTTAGCTGCGTAGCTAACGTTAGCTGCGTAGCTAACGTTAGCTGCGTAGCTAATGTTACTGTGAGCTCCAGTTGTGTCAGTGTGTAGATGACAGAGGACAGCCTTTACGTTGTGAAAGGAAGTAACTAAGCAGTGACTGAGTTAACTTGCTGCATGTTGAAACATGAAGATATACGAGCCGTGTTTTATTGTTTTCATAGACACAGCTGTGGCTAATATGCCTCTCTGCACAGATCGTTAGCAGCTAAAGGCTGCACCTGCCGTCGTCAACTAACTAAAGCTTCTATTTACTTTCATGGACTTAATAACTCAACTTTTTCATTGCAGCTGAATTACAAAACAATTATGTGTTGCATGAACTGCTTAGTGTGAGCCCCAGTACCCTCTGAATCATATGTTTACTTAATCAAACATAACGGAATTGTAAAGGGGATACAGTCTGTCCTCCTGTTGTTAGCTTGCAGAGTTACTGATTATGGGCTGTAAATATTGTGTTTGTCATTCTGTTATTCATTTTTGGTCACACAAAAGTACTTTTCTCAGTAAGTAATGCTGTAACATAACTGATTACTTTTTAATGGCAGTAATCCTGTAATGTACACTGTCATGTCTCAAAATGTGAAACAGAACTGTATTTAATGTACATGTAGAAAAGCTTTTATCAAGCCCAGGTCTCTACCATACCTGTTTGGTAAAAAAAAAAGAGCTATTTGATGTGTGTGTGTCCCTAAGAATGGGCTGCATTGTATAGAAGAAGTATGAAGGGAGTTGGAACTGGCACACAGCGGCCCCGTCGACAGTCATGCCAAGGGCCACGTTCCTTCCCTCCATCACACCAGTGTGAATCTCCCTGAGCTGATTTATCATGAAGCCCTCATCTCTTTCAGCCTCTGCCAAAAACCAAAGTTGGAGTCAACCTCAAAGCGAGCCTGGGATGTTGTTGAGCCAGAGGTCCCACCGCTCTCTCCTGTAACATGCAGTACGGGGTGGACGGCCTACCTTGGGCTCTGGTTTTCCCGTCATGGTCTTGAGCAGCTCGTGGAGGTGCGGCCAGTTGCCCTGCGAGTACCAGCCGGGTTTGTCCAGCGACGGCAGCCCCTCGCTCTCCTCCACGTCGTTCACTGCAGGAGAGGAAAGAGAGTCAGACACCGCGGCTGCTGCATGACTGCACAGCACCAAACCACGTCGGCTAAACCTCACCACAGCACTCACCAGCAGGCCCACAGGAGACACAACAGCAGACTGGGAAGTACATGGACTGGCAGGCTACATCCACATCGCTACATCAGTGTTCCCCACAGAATCTGCTGGAACAGGATCCGGGACCTCCCAGATTGGGACCGGCACTTATTTTAGTGGATCAGTTAAAAAAAGTGACAGACGTCGGTCACTCAGGCCACGCAGTGACGCCAGGGACCACGTGCATAAAACTCTGTGAAGATTCACGACTAAAGCTGTGTGTAAGCACAAAGACAGAAATATGCAGACACACTCTAAAGCTGTGTGTACGTCTGATTCTGTTTCATAAATCTCATTGTGGAGCTGCGCACACATGCAGAAGCCTCATTTCTCCACCCCACAGTTTAACCATAGCCATAACGTATGGATGTAGAAACATAAATCCAACAGCCCTTAAATAACCGTTTGCATATGGATACTTGCTGCTCCACCACTCATCAGACGTGTCAGTGAGAAATAAAGAAAGTGAAGTTTCACAGATTGTGTCGCAGGGCTGGCGATCGGCGATGAGCCATACTGTGGATATTTAGAGCGCCCGTTCCACTTAATTATATATATTATATATTTTATATCACATAGTGTTGTTTGTTATGTCATTCTTGCTTAGTTTCAGCACACTGAGGAACTGTCTGTGCGCCTGGTGCTGTGCGCTCCGTGCGTCCTCTCCGTATTTTTCACTGCGGTCAGCGCAGATAGATGCTCGCTCCTCAGGCTGTAAACAGCCGTCAACTGCCGCGTTTGCAGACAATCACAGGGCGAAAATCCGTTTTTTCATGCAGTGTTTGCTAAAGCAATGGCGCAAAACACAATGTTTTGTTTATGTAAATTATTTTCAAAGAATTAACATTCATATTGCCCTTGCATGACTTCAGGCTGCAACACTGCAAAGTGCAAAACAAGTCCTGAGTGCTGCATGGAGACATCCGTCAGTATCAAGAGCAAACAGAAGAACAGGAGCTGCTTTCCTCTGCACGCTGACTCGCCCGTACATTAAAAAAAAAATGTTGTCGACAGGATGCAGTCAGTTTTCTCTTCCACTGACCAGACGCGGCACTCAGTATGAATTATTGCAGCTCTAATCCAGAGTTATACAGTCGTATTCACACAACCATGACTCTATATGGCCGGAGACAGAGCTGAGCTGTGGACTCTCAAGATCTCCATAGAAAATAAATATATTTATAATTTATTAAAGGCCTTACAAGGACTTTTTGACTGGTTATGAAACAGTCTAAATTTACTACCTTCATATGACCTGCGCAAGTAAACAAGCCCATCAGCATGAAGATTCTACATTGCTACATTTCTATGTAGTTATTTCAACATACATGTTCCCGGGTCGGGAGCAGACGACGGCACAACAGAGGTAATGTTACCTGTGTTTCCATCATGAGCGCAGTTATCCAGGCTCACAGAACTTTATTTTTCAAGTTCTATCTTGTGGTTATGGCTGATACTGGGGCAAGACTAGCAAAAAGGAAAAAGAAAGAATTTAACGAAAAAAGCAGAAAAACTAAAAGGGAAAGTGATCAAGTCAACGGGATCTGAAAGGATTAAAAACCAATGCTGAATTGGCCCTCTTCCTCCTGGACAGGTATGTATTATGTCTATTTTATTTATGAAATGCATTGCGAGACGTGGTTGTACATCAAAATATGAATGTACGTTCTCTTAAGTTACGTCCTCTGAATACTTTGGTTGGTAACGTTAGCTAACATGCTGCTACAAGTGTGTTAGCACAACAGAAAGACGACAGAGTTATTTATTTTGAGGTCAGAAGAAGTCACGGTGGACATTAGTACAACTGGCTTATAACATAACATTATATTGTCACCCTTCCTACACAGATACATCTTGCTGTTGGCTTATTATTATGAAGACAAACCATTACTTGGGAATGTTGAAACACTACCGTTTTTGTCTGCAGGGGCCGCTAAAATCAACATAAAATTAAAGTTCCTCGTAGGGTCTTTAACATGGACAATTACCAGGCTTATATTAGGCTGTTTTCACAGTGGGTAGATTTATGTCAATATAAATGATTATAGCCAGGACTCTCTCCAACAAGAGATTTTTATTTCAAAATACAATCCTGTTAATTAAAAGTCTGATAAATAATAAATAAATAACAAGTGCTGTGAAGCATCTTTAATTAAACTAATGAATAGCCTTTTAAATGTGGTATGCCTCCCCTGGCTGTTATCCAGGGATCAATAGAACACCTTTCAAGCAGATAATTGCTCCTCAGTCAGTCTGGGTGTTCTGCAGGCCACCACAGGTCAAACTCAGGTTAAATATGCTATAAATATTGTGGCAGGGGAGAGTGAAAGAACAGGGATGAGCACCAGCACATGTGGGAGGGTACACACAACACACACCCCCCCCCGACACACACACACACACACACACACACACACACACACAGGAGGTAGCAGCTGTGAGGACACTGGACTTTAAGAGACAGAGGAATGAGTGGTATGTGGTCTGGAGTAACTGTGCAGCAGCTCTGAGGATGTGCCGTGGCATTTTCACATTTGTGTGGAACTTTGTCATAATTAGCGTATGAATTTGTGAGTTATGGCCAAAAAAACATGTTATCTGAGGTCACAGTGTCCTTGACCTTTAACCACCAAAATCTAAATCAGTTCATCCTTGAGTCAAAATGGACGTACAGGTATCGGAAGTTGTTGGTTTTTTATCATAAGTTAAAATCTTTCAAAGTGGCCTTTAACATAAATAAAACATCATACAAATGACTAATCATCAACTTTTTTATTCATCTATAAAGATTCAAAACTAGACATAAATCAGTCAGGTTTGTAATTTATCATTTGCCTGTTTGTTCTGATGTTAACAGTGCAGCTTAATTAAATGAAAATATATTTTTACAAAAAGTAGCATTTGGTCTCATTTATATGCATATGCATATGCATATGTATTTATATGCATATCGAATATGCCAAACCAAAAAAGTTAGATACAGCCCTGTTAGCTGGTGCAGAGCTGCAGGAGGAGACATTCCTGTCACAGAGATACGCAGCATGTCAACAAAGATATGGAGAGATATTTCATTTCAGACAAGTTATGTCTCAGTAGGCCTAAGTGAGTGAGTGTTTAACATGAGTAATATGATTTGAGATGTTGTTTTGAGTCCTCATAGTTAACTTTATCGTCAGATTATTCACTGTAAACGTCGGATGCTGAATCGTTAATGAGCAGAAACTGTAATGTTACCATTGAACATCAAACAGTCTAACCTTATCTCACATTAACTGGTAATGTTAACTTTAATAAAAGCAAGCTAACAGTATAGCCTCCTGATGGTGGTTGAATTCTCACTGCAGCTGAAGCTGAAGCTGCAGCTGCGGAGGTCAGAAGCTGTGGGTCAGTGTCTGGCTCCGCAGTGTGTTTTCCTGCTGTGTTTCTTGATGTAATATTAATGTCAGTATTCACCATGGGACGCCATTCCCATTGTACATGGAATTCATAATAACGAATGTCCAACAGCCCACCAGTAACATTTTAGTCCCGTCACGTCAACAAAAACAAACATATATTTAGTCATAGTTTTTATTATCATCTATTATCATCTATTTTTATCTCGTCATCGTCTTGTCTTCATCATGGAAAAAAAGGTAATTGACAAACATTTTTTGTCATAGTTTTCATGAACAAAATTAACACTGGACCTTGACTTTTGACCTTTGACCTCATCTTTGAGTCCAAGTGGACGTTTGGTCCAACTTTGAAGAAAATCCCTCAAGGTGTTCTTGAGATATCACATTGACAAGAATGGGACGGACAACCTGAAAACATAATGCATCCGGCCACAGCTGTCGCCAGGCAGAATAACACATGGTGATGTTAAACACCTCGTGGAGCCGGAGGGTGTCCGCTGATTTATGTAACACCTTTCACTCTGACACGTTATTCGCTGATTACAGCACGTTTTAAAGGTTTTTCACAGCTATATTTCTGAGCCCGAGGCTAACATAAACAGGCTAGTTTAACCTTGTTTCACATTTGTATTTATTAATTCATGACTAACGAATATTAAACCCAGGCTTCATTTTTCACAGCACACAATGTGTTAAGATGTAATTGCACAAGAAACATTCTGTTGCTTCAGTAACCCTGTGTTTTTAAGGCTGGACTGCATAAAAATGTCACATTTTTTGTGCACAAGCCAGAAACAGAAATGACAGAAAAAAATGACAGTTTTGTATATTGTAATAATAATAATAATTTGTGCGTACAATATAACATAAATGTATGAGTGAATAAATAATGTATGAGCTGATTATTAGCAGTATATAAGGAATCGCTACAAATGCTTGGAACGATTTTAAAGGGAAAATTTGCTCATTTTCAACCCGCTGTGTGTCACGGCAGTGCAGATGAACGGCACCCGGTCTCCCTCCACAGCACTACGCACAGAGCCCCCCCACCATTTAAAAATGGTCAGCAGGCCACAGATGGCAGACGGGCCGTAGTTTGAATTTTTAAAGAGCCCCTCTGGTGAAAATGAAGTTTTTAACCATGTTAACATGTTTATATGGTGTTTTTTATTTGCTACAAGACATATCATGAGTGAAATGAGCATTAACACCATGACTGAGAATATCTGCCTTCAAACTGCAGTGTGCCAACAACAGTCTTAAAAACTCTGGTTTCAGACAGACAGGTTTTATGACATCATATGTCTAAGGAACCAATCAAGTCAGTTGTGGCTGGGACAAGCGTAACTATGGCAGCAGTGGTGGGCGGGGCTTGAGGTCAGATCCAGAATTTCTTAATGAGGGAGAAGAGTAGATGTGCTAGCTGAGTTTTTTCTTATATTTTTGTGGGAAAACCATGTTAAACAAAATATTAATCATAACAGAGTATTTTTACATACTTTAAAACATGTCTGGAGGAGCACTTTAAAAATATACTCGTTCTTATTGTGTATTAAGGTTTTATTTTGCACTGTTGTTTTCACACTTTTATTTTGAAATTTAATGGAATTTAACCTCTTTAACCTCTTGTCACAGAAACCAATATTTTACCATTTCTGCCTGTTGTTTGTTGCCTGTCTGTTGTAAGTATGCACTGTATTATAGTATTGTATTTAAATTCCATTTAAGAGCAGATATAGAAATACTTTTTGTAATATGTGGGCCCACTATACTGTAATACTGAAATGTCAACCGTTAAACTGTTTAGTAGTGTTGTGTAGTTATTTTGATAGAAAATGATTTTTCTATGGCACGTGGGGATTTCTGGTCTGGAAACACTGATGTTGTTGCTGGTTGAAAACGACACATTTATTATAGTTTGACCCGTAACTCTTTATATTTTTCCTGTGTTTGGCCCACAACCAAAAAGGTTTGGCCACCCCTGCTCTAAATAAACTTTATTAGCTAATAAATAAAACAGAAAATTTGAACAGCGCAGAATAACAAGGGATGTTCCAACTAAAAAAGGAGCAGCCAGTAAGTGTGGAGGCCAGAGGAAGAGCAGATGCTGATGTGTTTTCTGCCAACGTGGCGAAAGAGCGAGGGAGAGAGAATATTTCACTCAGTGGATCGTCCTGTCTTCACACATAATGCATCCCCAGTGTTATTACTGGCAGGAATACAATCCAGATGAGGGGAGCGTTCCAACAAGCTGCGCCTGCCGGTGCACACCTTCCACAGGACAGTGTGTTCAGATCAAACGCTCATACTGGATCATACTGGGATCATTTTGTGTTTATTTGTGGTACTCGGGTCACAGCAGAGCTGTAGGCACCTACAACTTCTCTTTCATCAACCGTGGTGGAAATAATGACTGTTGCTGCTTTGTAGCTGTTGTGGAAGTCTCAGATACATCTGAAAACCAAAACAGCGTCTGGATTCATAACATCATCCAGAGGAACACACAGCGCAGGGAATTTCACTACTTTCTTCAGGAAATAATGTTACGTCTGGATGACAGCCGGGTCCAGCACGTTGAGGTACAGGTTATGATTTTTAATTACATTAAACGGATCAAAGGTGAAACGCCGAAATGACGACAGCATGATGCAGATTTGTAAAAAGTCTGAATTCATGTTTTGTCATGTCTGTCCGCAAGACGACCAGCAAACAACTTTTAAAATGTTTGTTTTCTGAATGGAGTTCGGATCCATCAGGACATGAATGTGGCCGCTACTACAGCGGTATGAACCCAAAATAAACACATTTTTCTGTGATATAATTGCAATAAACAGACCAAAAGTAAGCTGAAATAACTATATCATGATGCAGATTTGTAAAAAGTCTGAATTCATGTTTTGTCACGTCTGTCCACAAGACGACAAGCAAACAACTTTTAAAATGTTTGTTTTGTGAATGGAGTTTGGGTCCATCAGGGCTGTGCAGGAGAATCTCAAGGCTGACAGGCTTTCACCACACGGCGTCAGGTGAATTTCTCGCTTGAGTTGAAATATTTCAACCTGCACGAACATGCCAATAACACGGATTTTGCGTGTATTAACATGTATCTTGCCAATAATTTATTTCTAATCAATCATTGTCTGAAAGTGAAAATTGGGCAATCCTAAATACAGACTTTGATCATTTCCATTATGTTGTTGACACAAACTGTTTGACTGGAAAAGACAATTTTTTGATGACTGACCCCCCGTCAGTAGAAACGCCCTGCGTACACCTGACCTGTGAACTATGGGCCTTTTAATGTTTATTCATTCGATCTGATAAATATTATTAATGCTTATTAGCGATGACCAGCAGTTCTATAGTTTGTTCTGTCAATCGGGCAGTCCACAAAAAATGTCCCCACCCTTTGGCAGCCACAGTTTTCACCCTAGGATGCTGAAATTTGGCATGGTCATGTGTGTTTATTACCTGGCCCCTGGACTCCAGCAAGTTGAGGATCCCTGGTTTAAGCAGAAATACCAAACACCTCCCTTAGATGTGAATATCTGCTGTTTTCCTCCATCTAGCATCCTTGTAAACTGAATATCTTTGGGTATTTCATCTTGTGAAGGGCTCATTACATGAGTAGAATCTGGTCTCAAAAAGTCCAAATGCAAATTTAAAATGACCAAAGCATTGCGACCGACAGGTCTTTGTCAGGGTCATTGTCAGCAGTAGTTTGCACATCTATATTGTGTTACACTCATCAGGAAGCCTATTAGTAAAAAAACAAGGAAGTGATAGATCATCAATCTATCGACAATGACCCTGATGAAGACCTGGACCCTGATGAAGACCTGGACCTTCATGAATACCTTTGGGTTTTGGACTGTAGGTTGGACAAAACAAGTGATTGGGCTCTGGGAACTTGTGATGGGTTTT
This sequence comes from Heterobranchus longifilis, assembly GCA_028570985.1. Lineage (NCBI taxonomy): Eukaryota > Metazoa > Chordata > Actinopteri > Siluriformes > Clariidae > Heterobranchus > Heterobranchus longifilis. Next base: position 9,132 of record JAOVVB010215796.1, read on the forward strand.
TAGCTACTTGTTGACATTTTAGAGACTAAATGATTTATGAAATGCTGATAAAGTGCAGTGGGGCATGAGAGCAGCGGACCAGTACTCACCGAGGGTCCTAAAGGGCCTCTGCTGGGGCACCAAGGAGAAGAAACCGGGCTTCAGGGCGTTTGTGATGATGACGTCAAATAGCTCTTCGAAATCCTTCCTGCGACAGCCAGAGAAACAACATTAACCTCTGATAGGCGCCTGGCCGCTGTGTGAAGGACAATGCCTGGACAGCATCCAAATACACTTGAGTTACATAAGCACAAACAGTCTGTACGGATGATGGAAAGCATGGGGCAATAAACTGTATACACATCCAGAGAATACTTAGATTAATAAAGTAAACACTTGCACTCCCACAGAGCGACAGTCACAAAGTGATAGTGAGCATGTTGAGAGCTGCATGCGGTCTCCAAGGAGATCTACTATGTATACGTGCTGTGTATAGATGTAAGGAGAATCTCTACTGAATCTTCCATATAAGGTGAGAACGCCTTGTGAAACAGGAAGGACTGTTCTTACTGGGAACTTACAAATATGTAAACCAATCAGTTTGATGCATGAGCGTATGTATATGTGTATATGTGAAAATCTAAATGACAGGGTTGTGTCTAGAAGGTAACCCTAGATTTGCTAAAGTCTTGCGTATGGTTAGAGTTAGGTCGTCGGTTAGGTCGTCAGGAAATGAGTCTCGCAAGAGTTGTTGCCGGTTTTCACAAATCCAGGGTTTCGTTCCAGACACGACCATTTGTCAGAGCATAAAACCAACAAGCTGTTGATCTTCACGAATCAAGACTAAAAAAGTTTAAATCAATAGAATTGCAACACCCCTAGTGCGCAGATCTTGGTAGAAACATGCTGCATGCATATTGGCTCAATGACGCTGATGAGATTTGATGAGATTTGGTATTAGTAAGATATTTGGTAAGACATTTTTGGACAAGGCATTACTTTTCAGGTTGTAACTGTAGTCATGTTGAGGCTAATTTCACACAGTTGGAGAAGATCCATGGCTCTGTCTGGACTGACTCACTTTATCTGAGCCAGAAGTCAGATGACTTAACAACAACTAACAAATCAACAAAGTATGCAGCAAACCAGAAATAAATGCCTTTATGTAGTGGTGCCAAACAGCAGCTTCTGTGGACAGTTTGTTGGGTGCTGGCCAGCAGCCTCCTGTCAGACAGCTCTGGACTTGTTGTGTTACTTCTGACAGCTGACTGTCACTGGCCTCCTGCCGGCTCACCACAGAAGCGGCTGCAGGCGAGTGGTGGTTTTGTCTAGAAAAGGGAGTAGTGTGTAGTGACGCAGGAGAGGGCGCCTTTCACAACGAAGTGCTTTCTCAACAGTGAGGTGCTGACATGATGAGACACCAAGGCCTCGGATACACTCGTCGTTTCAATGTGACTTTTATCATCCGATCACGCCAGGACGCATTAACTGTCAGGTCTGGACAGTCCCAGATCGGATCTTGCTCACATTG
>JAOVVB010215807.1:0-10640 GCA_028570985.1 Heterobranchus longifilis
ATAGGCAAAATAAATAATCATTAAATTCCCCTGTTTTTGCAGGAACCCCCTGAAGGATCCTTGGGGGTCCCCGAACCCCACTTTGAGAACCACCGCCCTAAGGTATATCAGTACCAGCATCAGTAAATATACTTTATTCACAAATAGTGTATCCTTGAATAATGTCAGTGGTCAGTGTTGTGCATGAACGCACTAAAAGAGCACACGTGAGCACTGTGTTTTACAGCAGCTGAGGATTTACGGCACCCGGCATTACCGGCGTTTCGCTTAACAACGAGTGGCCGCGTTAACTGGTGACTTTCAGCCGAGTGCGTCCCTGGTTGCTCGTAGTAACTTACGTAAATGGCTTGGTGCGGACAATAAACACAGATGCATTTAAAATGTATTAAAGTGAAATCGAAGGCTTTTACGAGGACACCTGTTCGTGTTTTCAATAGCCGCCGTCACTACGAGCAACCGTGACGCATTGGGCTGAGAGTCACCAGTTAACACGGTCACTCGTTAAACTGAAACACCGGCATGGATAGTGCAACTGGCAATCCAGACAACGCAGCTACCAGCACTGCTGACACCAGTTCATAAGAATATGTGAGGGAGTTTTTGAACAAATCAATACAGATTCTGTAATTTAGGAAGTAATTTAGGAAGTGGCAGTGGAGGAGGTACTGAAAAAGAATCGCTCGGAGCAGCTCATTTAAAAAAAAAAAAAAAGGAAGCAATAAACATTTTTTTTGGACTGTGAACTTCAATTTAATCCGTGTGAACTCAACTTTTGAAGTGTGAACTTGCACAACACTGTCGGCGGTTTTGTTACCTCGTAAATTCTTGATGAAGTCCTCCAGCTTCATCTTCCTCTCGGGCTTGACGTTGGGGCTGTACATGTCAGTGTTGAGGAGGATGATGGCGAAGGCCAGGATGAAGATGGTGTCAGGGTTCCTGAACTGCCGCACCACTGTGGGGTTACAGATGCAGTAGCGCTGGCTAGAGACACGAGACAGGAGAGCAATATATCACCCATCTCAACTTACAGACACACTCAGGTTACAAAACACGCACACGGTCGTGAGGAAATGTTTTCAACACTGCCAGAAGAAAACAGAAGTAGAGCCGGTTCTCTTTCTGTACCAATAACCCACAATACAATAACGACTTTTCAAAAGTCTACATACAATGCTTCCAGTATTATTATCACAAAGTATTATTATATAGATAGATAGATTTTATTTAACATGGACATCACAATTACATTGGACAAACCAGATGCATTGTTTGAGTGTTTTAGCACACATGCTAATTCTCAACACTTGTCCACAGGAGGCTTTTAAAATAAGATAAAATAGTAGTAATGGTAATACCAATAATAAAAATAGTAAAAACAGAGCTAAATAATCTGCTGTGTTTTTGTGACACAGACATTTTATGGATGTGTAAGTATGTTTTCTCTCCTTTTATTTTTTATTTTTTATTTTTTAATCAACAGAAAGTATACAGCCCAAAAACAAAACAGAACCTGCTATCCAACAACAACAACAACAACAACAACAAAAAGTGCATACAAATAAAGGAAAATCACAAAATATGCAAAATGCAGAATCCAGAACAAAAAGCATCAAACCCACCCCCGGACCCCCGGACTTCTCCTGTCCTTCCTAAAACACAATCATCCATGATAATCGGTGATTCAGGATTGCTTGTTTCCTCTGTTTTTTTCTGTGCAATTATTGGTGTGTCTCCGTCATGTTTAAATGCTACAGTATGTGTCCGCGTGTGATCTAAATGTGTCCGTGTGTGTGTGTGTGATCTAACCTGAAGGCTTCGATGAGCCGCTCCACCTTCTGGGCTTCACCCTGAACACGGATGTGGTTCTGAAATTTCCTGAGAGCCTCGTCCAGCTCCATGCCCTGGAAGTCCATTTCATCTACCACACAGCTGGTACATAAGGACACACGTGGGGACAGAAACGTTAACACAAACGTGGCATTTCTGTGATCAATTCTTTTATATCTTACAGGGCTTAATCAGTCTTTGTTGTTAATAGTTTGTTTCAAAGTATGCACATGCACAAGGACTCTGGACTTCAGTATATTTTTACACATTTTGATCTTTCCTTCGCTTACTTTTATCTAATTATGCTTCATCTTCCAAAGATGGGAGAGAAAAAAAAACCACACTTACTCCAAGACATCTCTGTTGAACTGTTTCTGTCGATTGCCGAGAAATTCTCCAATCATCTGCCTGCTCAGCCCCTTCCTCTGCAGCAGAAAGTGAGCCACGCCGACCGGCGTGTCAGGGATGAATCCCCTCTCAGTCAGGTACTGGATGCCCTTTTCTGGCTTCCTGATAAATCCAACATTTAAATGCAGGTAAATAAAAAAAACTGGAGAGAAGAATCTGCTATTGTTTAATGTTGAATTCTGAGAAAATACATATAGGCAGCTTCTTGAGGGGTCTTCTACGGAAGCCCTAAATGGCCATGGGTCCAAGTTAATTATCTTGAGAAAACAAGCTTTTGTTTTTCTCGTGATAATGATAATCGTTTCCTATTATTACTGATAATGTTTATCAGAGAGTGCTTTGATGGAGAAGGTGTTGTGCCCTCATGCACTGCAGTTAACCAGCTGTCAGTCGCAGCTGCCCTGTTTTGCTGCGTTATATTATGTTTCTGTTATGTATTTCTGTATTCACTGTATGCTGTGATGAGGACCCCCTCGGAAATGAGATGGTTGATCTCAAGGGGCTATCCTCTTAATAAATAAATTCAAATCAGCTGACGCTACAACTTCAGTGCACCCATAAACAGTATAGGCTGCTGACTGTTATGTTAATTCCATTAAAACGGCCCAGGTTGTGCTGACCATACATATACTAGATTTATGTAGGCCTATATGGAAAATCTCTTAATTTATACAGTAAAAATCCTTGATGAAATGAGGAATTATTCTTTTTTCCCCCCAGCAACCCAAAAATCAAATAAAAATAAAGAGTGTTCCCTCACAATTTAGTGGTATTTTCTTTTTAATTCATAAGGAACACAGGTAAAATATTTTATACTTCTTGTGAATATAATCTTAAATTAATCTTAAATCCATATTTGTATAGCATAGCCTATCCTTGTTAAAACCTTATTTTGAAGGTTTCAAGTCCTTCACCGTCAGCTCCGTCTGAACTCCTGATCTCTGATAAACATTGTAAGTAATAAGAGAAAAAGTGATTTTTTGTTTTCTTGTGATAACGTGTTAATTGTCTCATTATCACAAGAAAACAAAAGCTAATTTTCTCAAGATAACGAGATAATTAACTTGTGATCTCGAGAAAACTGCATTAAAAATGCTTGGATCCATGACTGTTTAGGGTTTCCGTAGTCTTCTACAATTTATATTGAAGTATTCTTAAAGCATGTTTAATTCTAACTAGAAATGCCTCTTTCAGCTCTACCAGTCTATATTACAAAGAAATGTTGCTACACTGTCATCATTTACTACAGAAAAATAACTCTTAACTTCTTCTTCCATGCAAATATCTTTCAAAATACCTTTGTATCTGATATTACAGCTGATTACAGTTTGTAGTGCAACACACAGCGAGTGAATGATTTTCCAAGAGGCTTCTCTAACATCACCTCCATGTGTTCGGCCCTTAATCGCTGCAAACAGCGGTCAAGCGCCTGCTCCAGCAGAGCTGAGTACCTACTTGTTGAAGAGATTCAGGCCGATGCGGTAGTGTCTCTTGCGAATAACGTCGTTGCTGAAGATGGGCGAGTCCCAGCTGTTGCGAGTCTCTTTGTGGTACGTCTGCTTGCTGAGCGTCTGCTCTCGTAGGCTGTCTCTCGACGACGACTCGGAGCTGCAGTTGATGGTGTCGTTGGAGTTGGATGTGCTGTTGATGCTGTCGTTGTCCCCGTCGGAGAAGTCGGACTCCGACTTGCTCTGCCGGTTGGCCGAGCCGTTGATGGCCAAGTGGCTCTCCAGCTGGCGGTGGCGGTGGCGCAGGGGCGCGCCGTCGTCGTCGCGGGAGGAAGCTCGCGGCGGGGGCCCGTGGGAAATGTGTTTGGGGCTCGCCTGGGACGACGTTACGATGTGGCCGTGCGGCTCGTACGCGGGCGGCCGTTTGACCGAGCCGCGGTCGGAGCGGTCGCTGAGCTCTGCGGAGCTGTCGCTAGGAGGTTCTATGGTCAACAAAGGAAGATGGTCCATTCTAAGACGCTGCTCTTGGCACTCTAGAGAAGGAGTGCTGCGGCAGCTCGTGTCTGTGTCGCGACCCTCGTCTTTGGGGTCAATAGGCCAGTAGTCCTGGGAGGAGTTGACCGACCGCAACCGCAAGTCTGACTCCGTGCTGGAGGGCTGGTCCCTCGACAGAGCAATAGAGGGGGACATGTCCTCCTCATCGATGAACAGAGTAACATCGCTATAGGACGCCAACGTTTCATCGTGCATTCGTCCGGCTGCCCTGCGGTGGGACTTCACCTGATAGGGCGCTTCCCTCTCCACCTTAGAGCAGCCCATGGCCTCCGGGTCGGGGCCCTCGTCCCCCTGAAGGCTGCGACAGTTCAGCGCGTCGTCTATCGACTCGGCCAGAGATTTGACCTGTCGGGAAAAGGCGTCCTCCAGCTCCGTGATGGCGTCCGTCAGGTCGCCCTGCGGGGCCGGGTGAGACGCCATGTTGGCCTGCTGGTGGACCTCTATATCTCCACACTCGGACTGCACCATGGACAGCGGGGCGCCGTCCTCCGTCATGGACACCTGCCTCCCTTCGAAGTAGGAGCTGTGCACTTTCTCGGGGCCCTCGAACGAGAGCTGCATCCTCATGTTGGAGAGAACAATGCGTCTGGACATGCGGTTCTCAGACATGGAGCTCCGGAGACGTTCAAAGTTCTTGTTCATCTGATACTGGCGGAAGGCTGTCTGGATGGTGCGGGCCGCATGCCGAGTTATGAATCGTCCGCCGTATTTACGCTCCAGCATCTCCACCTTGAGAAAGAGAGTAAATTAACAACGAGACTGCACCATCCGTGGAATATTTAATTGGTTTTCTCAGCTGTAGATTGTTTATAAAGTCGCTGATAATTTGCTTCTCCCAGTTGTCAGTGGCTCTGTGACAATCTGCCAACAGCTTTTCCTGCTTCATTTGCACCAATAATAATCTCACACAGCTGGGTTTCTGATAATTAACCCACACACACAAAATTCTATACAACACTTTTAGGGATGCACGATATGGAGTTTTTTCAGCCGATACAGCTAACCGACAGTTACTCGCTTCTCATGACCGATACCGATGAGATAACTGATAATTTCACATTTTTTCTATTTTGACCTGTTCGTCAACACACGCCCCCCACCCCACACGCACGCCCGCACACACACACACACACACGCACACACAGGGCATTTAAACACGCAAGATACAGTCAGCTCGACTAGAAAACTAGCTGCAACTGCATCATTCCAAAGGGCTATTTACTCTAAAACTGTATTGATTTTTTTTAGGCAGAAATTAAATCTTTAATTTATGCAGTGTTCCATCTTCATTTACTTTGACCCAGTAACATCTATACTGATGCTGATACCTCTGCAGAAATCCCACAGGTGTTACCTTTATTATGATACCAACATTATTAATATAGACCTTGTTGCAGAGATAAACTCTATTCATTTTGGGCATGTCAGAGGCCTGGTGAAGAAGAGGTTAAAAAGGTCATATTTATGTAGTTTATGCACAACTGAGGGTAAGAAAGGCTAAAATGGATGATTTAATATTACATAGCTGTGACCTAACCAAATCTAACTGACACCACAACAAAAACAAAAACAGCCCTGACTCTTCAAATGTTCATTTGTTTATTTCTAGTAAAGTACATGAAAAACTTCGCAAACATACGTTTGCTGTTATAGAGCATTTTGCCTATGAATTAAAATTAAATGCTTTGACATAATCTGTCAAATCAGATGTATCAATGTATATTCAATACGTGTTTATTTGTGGATCGCAAACCAACTTTAAAAGGTGCATACACCACCTACTGTATCGGAGTGTGTAGATGCTGCACTTGTTATGTCAACGGAAGCAATTTAGCTTTGTATTATCGGCCCATAATTTATTAACTATAATTTAATTATCAAAATAATACCTAATAATATAAATTTATGATCATTTATCGGTACCGATATATATCGTGCATCCCTAAACGTTCTCTCTTTTTTCGTGCGACAACTTAAGAAACTTAACAAACAGACTACTGTACCTGTTTGTCCTGGAGGTCAGCAGAGAGCTCATAGCTCTCAGAGAGCGAGCGGGACCGTTTGATGGCCTCCTCCTCAGCCTGCTTACGGAGGATGGACTGCGAGTGCTGGAGCTTGGGCCGACGGGGTCTCTGAGGCCCGGGCTGGACGCCGTGGCTGTAAAGCGGGCCGTCGAATCGGTCGGGGCTGATGGCCGAGCCGTGAGTCACCGGGCCCTGGCCGTAGCTGGCTCCACCATCCAGGGAAGGGCCGCTGTCATTGGGCCGTCCATCCCCTTCCACACTGCAACAAGAGTTAAGAGACACACTGGTTAAGAGATTTCATCTTCTCGCTACAAAGCTTAGACAATGAGAATTACATTTTGATAGAAGTATTAATCGCAGCTGTCTTCCTGATCCATCTTATGAAATATCAGAGGAAAAAAGTAGCTTAACTTCAGGGATTTATGGCCTAAGCTTTAATAAAAAAAAGTCTTAAATGAGTACTAGAATATACAAAGAAGTATGGCATTACAGAAGTCAACTGCAGAGTGTGTGTCGATGAGTGGAGCTATTTCTGGGAGGTGCTGATTCTACAAAACCCACATTTCATTCAACTGCCTATAAGCTGTCTAATACTGATACGTTATCTGTGCAATAACTACTCTTGAAAATATGAGTCGGCCACAGAATTTGCTGTACTACATTCAAAAAAACACGAATGCCACGTAAACACATGTCCTCGAGGGATTACCTCTTAAACAAATACAGTGGAATAAAAAACAAGGAGGTTACTCACTCACTCTTACATTCTGCCGTGTTACAAGAGGACTGCTTATTGCGAAAAGACCCTCTATTCTCTATAAATTGCCAACTCTTCCTCCATATCTTGTCCACCATTCTTTCGGTCAAGTCCAGAGTACACGCGCTCCTCCAGGAAACTAAAGTTTATGCCACTTTAAGGGCCAATCAGTGACCAACGGGAGTTACATCATGTTTGCCGGAGCGACGACACACTGTTCCAATACACGTTACAAAGTCCAGGTTTAGAGTAGAATGACAGAGCAAATACAACTTTAACGCTCCCTTAGAAAAAGTGGGTGTATGTGGTGCCCACCTGCTCAATAACTAATATGACACTAACTAACATTTCTCCTCCACGGCACAGTGCTTTCACTGTTCGCTGGCAGCCTAATGTGTTTGAACTGTGACTCGACACACCCGCACAGTGTACACAATCCACTTCCTTCATTAGACAGTCTGAAATCAACATTCAGCAACAACAGCTTGCCACAAACCGAAAACAGTGCAGTGAAAAAGTGGAACTGAAATGGTCAAAAGTTCAAACAGCAGATGTATTTTATAAATACTTTTTTTTTGTGACTACATTAGTTTTCTCTAAATAGAATACAGATTTACTGATTTTCAAGCCCACTAAGCACAGCACGCCAACTAAATGTTTGCAAAAGATGGTCATTCATGGGTCACTATATAGCCTGTGATTACTTAAAGCCCAGCAGAAATTTCAGGGTCTGGCATGTTGCCTGGCTCAGTCTGCTACAATGCATACTTATCATTTTGTAAATTTGAATCTAATTCACAACCTACAATTTGTCCCTTTCTGCCTGCTGATTCTCGTCCAACAGAGAAAGTGCAATGTAGTATAAAGTAAATAAATCCAAAGCTTACTGTAAGTGATTACTCATACAAGAGTTTCATAGACTTTTTTCTAGACCAGCGGTTCCCGAACTTTTTCAGCTCAAAAGAAACCCAAAAGGTGTCTCCCTGGGGACCCAAACTTAATAAAAATACATCATGACATCTACATTTATAAACTACTGATAATTAAAACAACAAACCAGGAATTTATCTTGATCTGAACAGACCAGCGTAGCAAAAAAAGAACGCTCTCCTTTTATTTTAAGGAAGAGTTGAATTCTTAAGATTCTTTATTGTCATTACACAAAAACATATATATTTTTGTCCATGCCTTGAAGAAGGCCTCTGGCCGAAAGCTTGCTACCATTAAAACACGACCTTTGCACAGATTTGAGTGTGCGGATGCTTCTTCTTGTTACAAAAACATACAGTGAAATTCAGGTGCACTCAAGGACCGGGCTCAAATATAAAAAATAAATATAAAAATAAATATATACATTTCATTCCATTCACTCATACTCACGTTCTACACTAAAAAAAAACATGTGCCTGCATTTGTACCATATTCCTACACTCATTGCCAACGTATGCAGTTAAAATGGGATAAAAAGTGCTCATAGATATTATTGCACATAATAATATACTTTGTGCTGAGACGCTGCATGTACGTGCGCCGCCATCTTGATCTTGATCTCCCTTGATTTCACATTATAGCATTGTAATGCATTTTAGTCTGCCAATAAAAACAGGTCTGCAACTCATTTTGGATCCTGTCCCTTACTTTGGGAAAGACTGTTCTAGACAAATAGAAATGCTCTTGAGAATAACTTTTTTTTTCCAAAAAAAAAGGCACTTCTGCTTTCAAACCAGTCATTTTACTGTGAAATATTAAAACACAATGTCCTGCTGTTAATTATTGTTAGGCAGTATCCAAAAAATATTTAGTCTGATTTCAACAGTGAAGATGGTGATGCAACTGGAAATATTATCAGGTACGAGTGTTCACTTCCACCAAATGCCGCAGCAGAACGAATTTCCGTGCATCACATTAAGAGGCCTCCTTCCTTTCTGATCCATTCGGGGTCAGCCAAGGCCACCGTGGCACGTCATGGTAAGTAAATGCTAAACACCTCCCTCGGGGCACTACATACACATAATGTGTATCAGCACACAGGGCCAACAGAGAATGCCTTTATACTGCTGGACCGACTGAAAACTTTGCACAGCACAGTAAAAAATAAAATTGGTACTTTATTACATAATCGCTGTTGGGATGAATCTCCCCAAACCATCTGTGGTGGCAAACTGTGACGCTGCCATCCCTGGAGTTAAAAGTCACACCTTGCTTGCTGTCACAGCACCAGAGTACAGCCGGTAGTGATTTCTGGTTTCATTATTTCTTCATTAGAAGTTTGATTACTGACCCGGATAAAGTGAGGATGATGAAAGGACGTTTTGGGGCACAGCAGTATATTCATATTAATATGAAGAAATCCATAATGACTTGAGAGGAAAGGAAATGTAGAAAATAATTGTATTTCAGCTTAAAAGGGCTAATTTATGGAACCAAGAGAAGAAGGTGAAAATGTGCAGCAAACATTACACATTTTACTTTTTTTTTTCAAGGAACTTGAGGCAAACACATATATTCTCAATATATATGTGGCAAATGTCTCAACATCTACTGAATGATTGCAATGAGATTTACACATAATCATGCTCCCTCCGAATTATAACAACTTTGGTGATCCTCAGACTTTTCATCAGGTATAAAATATTTTGGTTTATGACACCTGCAGAACTAATAACATTTCCATCAGCCTCAACTGTACTTTGTTTTTAGTGCTAGTTAGCAAATGCTAGCATGCTAAATACACATTATATCTGTAGACTCTTAGTTTCATTATGTTATGTTGTTTCGTTGCATTGTTTTCTGCTCTACGATTTTTCTGGGAGTAATTGCCTTCCTATTGTTTTGCCTTATTGTGTAATTATTTGCCAACCAAAATTAAATTAAATTGATGTAATATGACAATATAACTGTAGGACTGAGAACTGAATCTACATTAAATAACTGAAAACACAATACACTCCGAGCTGCTTTTAATAGCTACTACAGTGTTCATCTGGGGTTTGCTCTCTCACTCCGTCACCTCCAAAAACATTCAAAGTCAAAACTATAAGCTGTAGTTCTGATTTTCGCCTCTCGGTCCCCAGCGGGACCCGGAGCCAGCATCTTTCCTTCCATTTTGTTCTTTCTGCTTCGCTTTCTACCGACCAAGAATCCAGACTGTGTGTGTGACTACAGAGGAAAGAGAGCGGGAATAAAGTGCTGCAGTACTTTTTTGCTCTGAGGTCATTGAATACTCCACAGAGTGAGGTCAGTTGTTCATGATGGCGGGAAAAAAAAAAGGGGGACAGCGGCATTTTAAGAGCTGCTGCTTTAAGCTGTAATGGATGGTTGAAGGGAAAAAAAAAGAAGAAAAAAAGAAGGACTGGACTACAGCAGAGCAGGAAGTTGCATGACGTTATTCTAGAGAAGAGACAGAAGTGACTCCACATGGTTCAGACGCAACTCTGAAAGTCATGTTATTGTTTATTTAACATCGAGGACTGAGGGGTAAAGGATGACGGTGACTGTAACCCTCCTTGAAATACGATCTAGCGACGACTGTTCCACGGTGTCTGTCGCTCAGTCTGGCTCTTTATCCGCCAGGAGCCTCCGTTAGTTCTGATGTCGGCATGGATAAGCATGTCAGCTCAG
>JAOVVB010215818.1:0-10640 GCA_028570985.1 Heterobranchus longifilis
ACTGTGACATGAAAATTTCCCAATTTGGGATCAATAAAGTACATCTATCTATCTATCTATCTATCTATCTATCTATCTATCTATCTATCTATCTATCTATCTATCAACATGTGTGTTAAAAATCTTCTAATCTTCTTTTGTTATGTCATAATATGAGAGATAAAGAGATATTGTTGTAAATGTACATGCACAACTGTTATGGGGTAAACAAGGCTTATGGTTGTTAAGTTGACTGTGGCAGTAAAGGGGGACTTTGACTACCTGACTACGCTACAGAGGCCACACCTTTACTTACAGTGAGAGCCAAATGCAGACAGCAAAGCAGCACACTGGCATTCACGTTCCTAATTCAAAGGCTAACATCTTTCCTTATCAGAACATAACCATCCATATTCATAATTAATTGTATGAAAGGCCGGATGAAACCAAGGTTATCAAACTCCTCCAGTGTGTGGTGTCACAAACTGGTTAAGAAACAGACGACTCTTTCGTCACTGACTTGAAACTGGGTTGCACACAACTAAAACTGTTTTGTAATCATTACCCAATAAATCAACATGGACAGAGATACAGATATAGTGTTTAAAGCAACTGCAACACATTCTTTTATACTGACCATATTGTTTTCAATATCCTCTGCATTGTTCGCCATGGTTGGCTCGGCAGACACTTGTCCTCACATGCAAACCAAATTCTTTTGCCCTGATGAAAGAGAATAGGAAACGGTATTCAGTTTGTAGCACATGAAAAGAGTACAATAAATATCAGTGACAACACTGTACCAAATCGAGGGTGTCATATGTTGTTCAGATTGTAAAGCCCTGTGAGGCAAATATGTGATTTGAAACTGACTTGGCAGTGATTTAAAAAAAAAAAAAAAAAAAACTAAACAGAAAGCGCATGCAGAGAGCATCTTATTCTGGAGCTTTCCCATTGTAAAACCTGTCTTGTTGTTACAAGAAATTACATTGATATTAGATACAAAAAAGAGAGGTCTAGCCTAATGGCAGGCCTAATAATCCACTGATATTTAAAACATACGTTTTGAGTCGCTCCAAAGAAGAAATCTTTAATTAAAATTAACTCCACCTTTACCAGCTGCAATATTAAAGTGAACACATTAATGAATCAATTATTTTAATCCAATATATGATATATATAATTCTGAAATGGGCCATTCTGCATAATGAGTACTTTTCCTCTTAACAATAATAATAAACTTTAATTGTATAACACCTTCCATACACGACATGCAGCTCAAAATTTAAGTATATTTTGATGCAAATACTACTGTACTTTTAACATTTTGGATGCACTACTGCAATTCTACACTGTGGTATTAGTACTTTTACTTAAGTATAAGATCTGAATAACTTACACTTACACTACTGCCAGTAACTATGTAGAAATTGACATGTGTGAGTATTATATATATAAAATGTAGATTTGAAAATATCTGAACCTATCCCTTAAAAATATCCAAGCAACTATGCTGATGATATGGTGCTTGAATATACCATTAGGCTGCAAGCCATGGACATTAAAATGACAACTATTGATCAGAAGTAGCATTTTTAACCATTACCTCCACCGGGGATGTAACGTTCACGTTACTGGTTAAACGCCGGGAAATAATAATTAAGTATTATCTGATGAACTGCTGACGGTTAAATATGACTTCTTGCTAACGTTACTTGGTAATAACTTAAAGGCTAGTGGGCGGTAACGTTAATTATCCAACTGTCTTCATTACTCAAAGATGTATTTCATCATTAGCTAACGGCTAAAATTGCTAGTTAGCCAATAATGCCATAACGGCAGAGCAGGCAGCGGCCGCGGTGGGTAGCTAACGCTACATAACTGGCATAGTTCAAACAAAATATGGTTTCTGAATAGCGGGTTTTAAATAATTAAACTCACCTACTGTGAACGACAGCTAATTTCCTTGGTTTTGTGTTCTGGTGTGTTCTCAAGTAGGTTTAAAACCCGGGCGCTTTCTCTTCTTTGTTGTTCCTGTCTTCACACAGAACATCCGGCCACTGCTGTGAACTACTTCCGGCTCTCACTCAGTCGGGGTGCGTTCAGGGTCAAAACGTTGTTTGAGATTTGTATATAAAAGAGAAATAAATAAAATAATACATTTATTATTATTATTATTATTATTATTATTATTATTATTATTATTATTATTATTATTATATAATAATAATAATAATAATAAAGGAAATATAAAGAGAAATAAATAAAAGCATACAAACTTTGCGTTTTAATTCTTTCTTTTTAAAAATACGTCATTTAACAAAATAAAATACATTTAAAAATAAATAAAGAAATGACATTATATAAAAATAAATACATTTAAAAAAGAAACATTTATTTAAAAAATATGTTTTTAATGGAAGAATTGTCATTACTTGTACATACTTTTATGTCATTTTGTCATTTCAATATTTCAATCCTGTATATTATTCTTTTTTCTATTTTCAACAATAAGTAATTTGTTATTATTTCCTAAAAATAACTCATGTTTAATTGTGGATAAATTGAAAACATTTTGCTTTGAAAAAAAAACCAAGCGAGTTTTACTTCCGGTGTCACAGGTCAACTCGTCCGAGAAGAAGCAAGGAGCCAAGAAAATCGACGGACACCGACAGAAAACCTATTAAAAACCATGGTTAGTACGTTGTGATACAATATTTTGAGTATATATGTCTGTGTATTCATGAAGATTATTATTAGTCAAAGCAGTGTGTCGGTTGTATTTCAGCACATCAGATGTTCAATAAGACTGAAAGCTCTCTGCTAACGTTAGCATGAATGTGGGGGACGTTTGTCAGTCGAGCAGCTGCAAATAAACCACACTGACACGGACTAACTCAGACAAATAAAGCACAGATTTACTGCTAAACAGCCCCGTAGCTATTAGTAGTTGTGTTAGTTATTTAACTAACTAACTTTCTTATCGCTTAAAGTCAATGTTGGCTAACGCAGCTAATTTACAAACAGATTCAGCTCTAGCCTGTGCGTCTGTTTGCTTTGCATTTGATTTAAGACTTCTTTGAATCGTGTCGACAAAATACTTATTTTATCATTTGTTTTATGGCTACAGACTATTATCTTACAAATAAAATATAGTCACCTTAACAAACGACATATCACAACAAAATAAGATTACTTGTGACTATTGTTGGCTATTTATTTAACTACTAATATTCCTCTATATCAGACCATAAACATCATGACAACCTTTCAATTGGTCTGTACAAACAGCCAAAACAAAATTGGTTTATAATGATATTTTACATTTTACCTTATATACTTTACACCTCTGTGTATATTTTTATTATTTCTCATCATGCATATACATTTACTACATTCTCTTGACATTCAGTTTATTAATTTGTAAATGCTGTCTACTCAAATTCATAATTATTAGTTTATTTACATTTTATTATGTTTGTATTTTAGCCCTATAATATGACTGCACTATTTTATGTCTTAGATTCTCATCTTGCTTTTGCATTTTCTTTTTTAATACTTTAATCAGCATTGTTGCAGTGAGCCCAATATCTAAGATTTGAATTGCCAACGACTGCTTCTTGTAATTGTGCACATAATAAAAAAAACTTTTAAAGCCTGAAATAATATGGAGAAAAACAAGCAAGTCTGCACTTCTGTTTTTAATTATTTTAGTGCATGATGAATTGGCTGACACACCTGGAGTAGATTTATTTTTTTGATATTCCGGATTATTGTTTCAGCAAGACATGAAAATAAATACTTAAACTCAGTCTAACAACACGTGTGTGTTTTTTCAGTCCCACACCATCCTGCTGGTGCAGCCCACCAAGAGGCCAGAGGGAAGGACGTACGCCGATTATGAATCTGTCAACGAGTGTATGGAAGGTGAGCTGATGGTGCTCTTGTGCCCTGTTTGTTTTACATGTAGATTTTCTCCCTGCATCCTTTAGGAATTTTGCTGCATGTCCCTCCATTGCAACACAAACAATTGTCCCCTATAGGTATACACTTTATGTCTCGTTTGAATAAGCCCCAGCTTTACCTTTCCGTAAAAGTTATGATGTAAATCTTACTTAGCTGAACCTAGTAACAATACATAAATAGTTTAGATGTATCTGTTTATATTCACCGTCGACATGTGTGCAGCTTGTGTATACTCACATGAGGAAGTTGTGGTTGTTCTAAGTAAGACAGTATAAATAAAACCACACCCCACAGCCCTGTCTCCTAAAAATTACATTCCCATACAACGATGCATTCTCAATTACGTGTCGAGGGAAACTTATTTTTCTTATTTTCGTTTGTCTTTGACGTATCACAAATACGTTTCTTTCTTATCAAAGTCTGCGTAAGTCCGCTTAGAGAGGAGGTCGTTTTGGATTGATGGGTCAAACAAACACAAGACTTTCACCCAGGAGACCGCTGTTCCGTGTGAAACTTACATCACGTACGTAACATACGTATGTAACAAACATACTTATTTTAACCCAAACCCAATCTTTTTCTAAACCTAACCAAGTAGTTTTGTTTCAATTTACAACGTTAACCACGTGTTTAAAACTGCAACCGTTTCACTGGAAAAATCCCTCGAAACTTAATTGAGAACACAGTTTTGTTGTAGGGAAATGTGCTTTTTAGGAGACAGAGGTGCCACCAGTTACATTAATATACCAAGTAATTTCTAATTTCTTCTAATAGTTATTTTTTCACAAATATTACCAATCTAGTAGTAATTGAAAGGTGTTGGTGAGCATGTAACACCAAAGCTAAGAAAAAAATCAAAATCAAGAAAAATGTATACGAAACACCTGGGAGATGTAATTATTTGTTATTGTCGTCACTGCCTGATCATATAGATTTTAACTACATTAATCAGATATTTAGTTGACTAAAATGTTTTAACTAATCCTTTAATCAGCAGCAGGGATCCAAACAGTGTCCAGTCACTTTTTACATTATATTTCAAATTTTTCTCTAATAATGTCAATGATTTGGGTTAGCATGCTTTACATTGAGGAGTGTACTATACTGTGTATCTCCTGTCTCCTGCACAGGTGTGTGTAAGATGTACGAGGAGCATTTAAAGAGGATGAACCCCAACAGTCCGTCGATAACGTACGACATCAGCCAGCTGTTTGACTTCATCGATGACCTGGCTGACCTCAGCTGTTTGGTGTAAGTTTGACAAGGAAACTAACTAATGACATTAATATTTTTTTAATATGTTGATGTTGTGCATACTACATTTGTTGTAATTTAAATGCTGTCCCAGATGCTTTTCCACTGATTGTATTTTGAGGGAAGTCATGAGGACGGTCACATTTCAAGATATTGTGCACAAAATATTAACTGTTGGCAATATTAGAACGAAAATACTTGTATTTCTAAGTCCTCCATTACATTCAGGGTTCGTACAAAGTCTTGAAAGTTTGCAAAATGCTTAATTTTCAACATAATCTGGTGTTCCATCGACAAAATCACTCTCTAAAGGAATTCTATAAACTTTATTTTTCGCGATTGTATTAATAGTAATTTAGATGTAATGATAAAGGTTTCAAGAGTCTGGAAATTGTTGGTTTATGGACTTTGAAAGTGCTTGAAAATTGCTTGAATTTTACTCTCTAAAAGCTGTAGGAACCCTGCATATTAGTCAAAAACTATCCAGCAGAATACTCAGTATTTTGTATAGAAGCACAATGTTTAGTCACATTTCCTCACTGGACAACAAAGCAATAAGTAAAAAAGATGTCTTACGGATGGTTAAAAGTCTCTGCCTCCATTTGCATTTCCATGTGGAGGTTCATCATATTGTGGGCCGTCCCAAACCAGTTAATGACGAGTGGAAGTTCACTGTAAAATCCTCCAACACCCCTAAACAGGAGCACACGTGCCATAAAATTAAAGTTAGGTCTCAATACTTTATGAAATATATTAACTTCAGTCTCATAAATCTTTGCTCCATTATCCTCACACTGCATTTTTGTGGTAGCTTTAGATAAAACCATGATACATTTAATAATGTAAGAACTATTAAAATAGGAAAATATTCTATATGCATGCATCAGTTTAAAAAAATTATACAATCTACACAGTTTGCAGGGAAATGGCACATAACATAACAGCAGGGTGAGCTGTGTGTACATCAGTATCCATGGTAACTGCTGTTTCCTGCTCCTGGGAGAGAGTTTGGCACGTTACCTGTTTATTTACACGCTCCCGTCTCGAAGCTGCGAGTGTGACTTCATGTGGAGGAGTTAGTCCTCAGTGAGGCGGTGCTGGTGGAGAGGGACCTGTTTGGGTAACAGCCTGAGGAGATACAGGAACACCTGATTAATTTAATGACAGGTGTCATAATTTATGCAGTATTGACATTCACTCTTTGTGTAAAATGTAATCAAAAAAAACTTTTACAATATTCATACTGGTGCAGTTGTTTTGTCTTCTAGTGGTGAAATAGAATAACCACTCCTGGACAAAAAGCTTTCATGAAATTATTTATTATGTTGTGTACTCACCGGATGAGAGTAAATTAATTTGCACGAGTGAATTACATATAAAGTCAATATAAAGACGCGATTAGACGTGAATTGCGCGGCGCGAATGACACGGCGTGATGAAGCAAATGACGCAAATTCACTCATTTGCGTGAGTTAAGAGAGTGAGAAAAATCGGAACTTCCACGAATGAAGCGAGTCAAAACAGAATATTCCAGCATCCAAACTCGCCAGAATTAAGCGAGTAGATTATTTTATTTGCGTCCGGTCTGAACACACGGCTTTGTTGAATACTTTATCCTGATTGGTCAATTGCAGCATTCTAAGGTCTGTTATTTCTGAATAGCAGGCCGCTGCTATGGATGCAGTTCTGATCACTCAAAAATCAATATTTTGTGTTACATTATTGATTTTTTTTTAGTGAGTAGCTGTAATAAGCGGGATAATGTGGAGCGAGCGGGTCATTGTTGAGAATTAGGGATGTTAATAATTAACCGTTAACCAACATTAAGAGCTTTGACTGATTATTACTATCAGTTAAACAGTTAAAAACAATATTATTAGAATAAAAAATTAAAAGGTAATAAAAAAGTTTGTTGCATGGTAAAAGAAAAATAGGGTATACCATCTATTTTTTAACTGCTAGTTAACTTGCTGCTGCAAGCTCCTTTTTTTCTGCTCCGTCCGTGCTTCTCACGACCGTCTGCTGGACGGCGCTCACAGCGGAGACCTACGTGACCCATGATGCCTCTGTATCAGTGAGGACCGGTGGGTTAAATCAGCCGTCCTGCACACAGAGTATACCAGGCACACACACAACTGACAGCCTCGCAGCTTGATGTGCTGGAGACAGACTCGGATATTTGCTCCGCAGACAGCTGCGGGGCATCTTGAATCACCCTTTCATAAAACTATGTAGAACCCAATTTATCTTTTTTATGATAAAACTATTTCCACGTGATAGAGCACTGCCCTGTTTTTAGTCTCTCTCCAGCCTCCATGTGTTGTCTGTTGGAAGTACGCTTGTTTTATTTTCAGATTTCCATCACACTGCCACAGAAACATTAATACTACTCATAAAACAACCTTACAAGGACATGTTCAGCAGTTTTGTTACAGTTTCATTTGACACATATATTTTTTTTTAGAAATTACCAGTTTACAGGGTTCCTATGTAGTATGGAAAAAATATGGAATTTGATTTTAGTCATTTCCAGGTCTGGATAAGTATGGAAAAAGAAAAGAGAGGATGGAAAAATATCTGTGTTTCCAGACTATTGTTCCTATTCTGTTTTCTAAAAAAATAAATTGAATACAAGCAGAGTATTTTTCATGGCGTTAGAGCAGGTGTTGCGTTGCCGGCTCCTCATTTGCATAAAGTTGAGGTCTACGTTATGCTAATCAGGGGCATCCAGCGCCTCTCGAAACTCACGAAAATCTTTTAAACTGACAGTTCTCGATCTAAAATGAAGACAGATTTAGCAACGGCAGGGCTTATTTCACGCCTCAAATGTTTTGAGAAAATGTTTCCGTAATATAAGAGACGTTGCCAAACAAGCCGCCATGTTCCTCTGGTTTGGAATTTGCGAGTAGACGGCGCACGATTGTTCATCCAATCAGATGCCGCACAGTGTTTGTGCGGTTGTAGGAGGGTGCAGCCTGGATGTTTTCTTTATCGGTCAGTAGTCACGGAAGATAAATTGACAACTGCTGTGTGAGGAGAAGCATCCAGCGCTGGGAAACAAAGCTATTTGTACTCAGATGTCAAATACGGTCGGACAAATCTATCGAGAAGTCTGGAAAAGTCTGTGATTTTAAAATGAAAAATGTGTCGGAACCCGGAGTTTACTTCATAGTTCTACCTTTGAATATTGGTAAAAATGATGCATTCTGCTTTATCATATTTACCTTTTATGATGCATGAGGATAAACTCTTAATGAGTGCAGAAAATATTTAGTTTCACAGAACAGATGTCGAACAAGCCAGGATTCAAACCCACACGGCTGCAGAGATCCTGTAAGAGCAGATGAAACCTCTCTGTGCCTGAAGCCGTTAATTTCTGCCATTTTTTGTTAATTTGGGTGAGGTTCGAGCCCCCGTGTGTAAACGCAGCCTCTCTGCTGAAGGGCCCTCGAGAGGACGAGCAAACAGAGAAATGGAGACGGAACATTTGATTGTTTTGTGCATTAGAGAAGCTGAGCAGCCGAGCCTAAAAGAAATCTGAATATAGTTTTTTTTTTTTTTCTTCTCCTGCCTCAGGTACCGTGCCGACACACAGACGTACCAGCCGTACAACAAGGACTGGATCAAAGAGAAGATCTACGTGCTGCTGCGCCGCCAGGCCCAGCAGGCGGGAAAGTGACGCCTCGCCGAGGGAGGGTCCGATCTGTAACTCGTGTTCAAATAGTTTCAGTAACTTGTTTCGAGAAGTTTTTCCACAAAGTTTTTTAAAAAGGCTTTTTTTCTCATGAAGGGGAGGTGCATTTTGTATTTTAATGTTTGCCTTATTAATAAAGATTTCATTTAAATAACTAAAGTTTCTCTTTTTCTTATTGTGTCTCATTTTGTCCTTTCCTTCCATTGGTTTCCTTTCTTTCTATCTTATATAATGCTCTTATTTCTTTTTTCATATTCCACATTTCTCTCAGTTTCTCTGTTTCTATCTTCGTTCTTTCTCTCTTTTGAACAGTTTGTAGAAACGTGCTATTTAACCATGATCATTTACGAGTGCACATGGTAACTTCCCCTTTTGGGAATTTGAATTTAAGAATTAAATTGTACGTCTTCCATTGGTTTCCTTTTTATTTCTTTACTATCTTTTCTCATTTTCCTCTTCTTTTTGTTTTTCTTTTACTGTCTTATTCCTTTTCCCTGCTGTTATCTGTCGACTAGAAAAATGTTATTAAGGATGACAATTTGCCTTGCAATCCTGCTCTAAGTAATTTCCCAGTTTTTGCAAATATGTAGGCTATTTCAAAATATAGATTTTTTTTGGGGGGGTTTATTTTACACCCTGGGAAAATTAGTTTCCTGGACTTAAAATGAAATGTTCCTTCCTCCATAGTTTCTTTACTGTTTCTCCTTTTGCTCGTTCCTTTTTGAAACTTTTCCTCCTTTCTCCCTCTGTGTGCTGCAGAGAAGTGCTGCTGAGGATGTTAATTTGCTTTGCTGTGGTGCACATTTCCTCATTTTCTCACTCAGTACAGCAGCAAACAAGCTCGTCTTGAAATATTGATTTTTTTTCTTTCTTGCAACTGTTCCTTGGAAGAATATCTTTAATTTCCTGGACTTTCAAAACAGATTCTCCGTGGGGGAATAAGATTGAAAATGATTTTTTTTCTTCATCATTTGGTTTCGGTCATTTCTTTTTGTTGCTTTTACTTTTACTCATTTCTTTCACCCTTTCTTCCTCTTTGGCAGTAAATTGTTAAAAAGGATGTCAATTTGCTTTGAAGTTTTCGCTCAATACAGTGACAAATAAGCGAGTCTGGAAATATTGTTTCATTTTAATAACTGCCTGCTGCCTGGAAACAATATTTTGGTTTCGTGGACTTTTAAAATATGTGAAATTAAAGTTCCTCTAGAGCTGTCCGGACTCTTTTTGCTTTCTTTTTTATAGTTTTTAAATATATATATTACTGTATAAGTGCTTCTAATGGTGACAATTTGCTTTAAACTAGTGCACATGATAATCCCCCTTTTTACACTCGATACAGCAGCACGTAGTCTGTAAATTAACTGAGTTTCCAATATAGGCTAGATGAGATTAACATTAAAACAGATTTAGTTTTCTTTTTCATTGGTTTCTTTTCTTTCTGTGCCATCTTTTCCCATTTGTCATTTCTTATTATGTATTTTATATTATTTTCTTCTATTTCTTTTTCATTTTATGACGCTTTTATTCCCAATGTCTATGTCTATGTTCCAGTCTTTTTCCTTCTCTCCACCTACCATAACAGTAGAAAATGTTACTCGCATGGGCGTAGGTCTCGTTTCAACATTGGGGGGGACACATTGCATTCACAAAATAAAAAAATGGATACCTTATCTTGTAGATAGGAGTTGTTATCTCATATTTGTGAGTAATTACGAGATATTTTCATAAGATTTTCTGGTAATTACAA
>JAOVVB010215829.1:0-10640 GCA_028570985.1 Heterobranchus longifilis
AAAATTGTGCTTGTTGTTGTGTTTCCAGAAATAATGCCTTTTCTTGAATGACCATATATATATATATATATATATATATATATATATATATATATGCTAACTAAATAATTAATTTATGTACTTAATTGTCATGTTATTTTTCTCTCACTCTTTATTATAGTATCTAAACAGCATAATTTCCTGCTGAATTCTAGTACTCGAGGATTGTAAAATTTATTTCAATAAGATAACATTTTATTTGACTATCTCTACCACTTAGCTGTATTCTATTAATGTTAACAGCAGCACTAATGCCACTTAGAGTGAACACTAAAAGATTACTTGACAATTACTTTTGAAAGGACATTTTTAAAGCTTTTCGTTTTGTTTTTTTCATCTCACAGACGACACATTTTTCTGTGAAAAGGCCTCGATTTACAGTTGGCCTGAAGGTTGCATTCAGGCCTAAAGAAACAAACCTACTTCTGAATCCTGCTCAAGGCAAATTTTGCGAATATCTAAGTTGTCAACACCATTTTTATTTATTAGTTTTAAACAAGAGCTTGACATAAATTCATTCGATGAAATAAAACAAATTGTCCTGAAGTGACCCGAGTTAATCTGGTCAAGTCGGGTCCAACAGCTTTGACCGTAAATAATACAATCTTATGTCATTCTTTCTCTTAAGTCACACCAACATATGATTGCTGATGATTTAATTGAGACTGTCCATTTAATATCGTGCTGTGTGTATGCGGGCCTCGCGGTGCAAAATGCCACCGTAATGGAAGCGAAGTGTTGGGTTAATTGATAAATCTGAGGTCCTGAGTAGGAAGGAGTGTGGCAGGGGGGGGGGATGTTTTACGGCTGTGCAAATGAAGGGGCTGCAGAGTTTTACACACGCCGTAAAATGGTTATGGAGAATTAGCGTTCTTTCCTTCTCACCGCAGTAACCTGTACACTAATGCAGCAGAGCTGGAGAGATGGATGGACCTGATAATGTAGGAAATACATACACAGACAGACAGATATGGGTTCATGCATTTGCTGCCCCGGCCCCACCTAATTCCATTGTCTCTACTTGTGGCCTATTTCAGTTTAGGTATTAATTGCTAATGAATACTGTTCCCATTAAAGAGATCCCTCATACATCAGTTGTATGCATCATAGTGATACATTATGGCTGAGGTCATTAAAAGTGTTCTAGCGTGTGTATGTGTGTGTGTGTGTGTGTAGACACACTTTTCCTGTCCTTGTTGCCTGAAGCTTTGCACCGACGATGCAATAATGATAATAATAAAGCCACACCAGAATATCTGGGAGGAGTGTGTGTGTGTGTGTGTGCTGTGGCGAGAGGAGGTAACGAGGGCGATGCAGTTGCAACATTAAAGTGTGTGTGTGGGTAGGCTATCGGCAATGGTCTGTGTACATGTATTCATACGTGTGCATGTGATCGTATGTGTGCATGTGTTCAGGGATGCCTGTGTGCCCTGGTGTGTATCAGTGTGTGTTGGTTCTGATCAGACGCTAGCTTTTGAAAGTTGTGACGGGTGTCAGTCTAATGCGAGGGGAAGGAAAGGCTCGGAGCGCAGACAGACACAGACGTGACCACTCACTGCAGTGTACTTGATTAGCACGTAGCCTCCTAATTAGCTATCCTCTGTGGTTACAGGCAGTACCGCTGGTGACATGGCTAATAACACAACCACAAAATTAGCATGGACAGAGAGGGCTTTCCCATATCTGCATTTGAAATTAGTCATTGCTGGTGCATTTAGCTGGCGCAGAAGCTAAAAAAGCTTTGAGTATTTTATATTACAATGGACATTACAGGGCTGGCTGTATTAAACTTTACAACTTTAGGAGGTTTAGGCACTCGCTCACAAAACATAGCCTTTCTTCATGAGAAACAATTCACAAAGTAATTCACATATCTTTGTGAGAAATGTGATGCAACCGTGTCCTTTTAGCCATTGATTCAGTTTGTTTTAAAACAAGTGTAGTGTGAGATCAACATTCCACCCTGGTCTGGAGGAGGGCTGCAAATCTAGATGATGTTGACCGATGTAGGTCGACCACAAATGTAAGTTAAACCAGCTCAGCATCACTGTGTTAGTATCAAGAGTCCTGCACCGGTCCAGTTTTGCAAACTTGCACCTGCAAAGCAAATCTGGACCCGACCCGACCCAACCCGTTAATATAAATCCCGTGACCTGATCTGTCACCCGTGATGTTGTTGATATAATGCAAAGTCACACAAAGATGACTGTATAATAATCTGTCCAAATATCCAAAGTAACTGTCCCCTTGCTAATATCTGATACTACTATCAGTCAGCTGCATCCTCAGCTCCGGAACCTCTGCATATTTTGCCAGTCTGTGTGATACAGTTGTCGGATCAGGCAGAAGCTAGTGAGCGTCCACCATCAGCTCGTGCATCGATGTCAGTCAAGCCCTGTGCCAGTTCGTTTGAGAACAACACACAATAATTTTCATTTCTGATTTCTCCTTTAAAAACATATTTTCACCTGCTGCCCACCCGCATATAGTTCATTTTTACCCGTGAATTTCTGTAAATAAATCTTTTTACCTGTTACACAACTTTGGATGGTATGACAGGGCTCTTACACAAAAACAATAAAGTCGGAGCCACGATTATCAAGGACAGCTCTGAATTTTAGGTCGGTGTTGAAATACAGTGCTTCAAGAAAGTTCGGCGAAAGATGTGAATGAATAAAGCACAGAGCTGCAGAAGTCTGAGGTCTATGAAGCGTATCTTTAGTTGGGGACCTGGGAAGTCAAGGCAAGGGCACATAAGAGCTAGAGAAAGGGCAACAATTACACAGCCGCCCCCCCACCCACCCACCCAGCCTGATTAGGACCTAATCCGAGGCGTGCGCTTGTGATCTCTTAAATGAGCCTCCTCCAGCTCCTCGCCTGCTGCTCCAGGCGTTATTACGTAATTACACACAGAGACGTGGCGCGAGTGCGGGGGCACACGCCAACTACATGATGCACTTTGTGGTGAACTATATGAGGCATGACTTTGGAAGGATCTGACCTGAGTCAGTGGTCATTTCCTGTCCAAAAGGCAGAAGTACTCAGATCTTCTACTTTAGTAAAATTAACAATGTCACAGTGTATAAATACTCTGTTACAAGTAAAAGTCCTGCATTCAAAATTTTACTTCAAAGTACAAAAGTATCAAAATATACCTGAAGTACCAAAAGTAAAAATACTAATTTTGCAGAATAGCCTATTTCAGAATAATGTATTATTACTATTATGTATCATTATTATGAATTATTGGTACTTTAATATTGCAGCTGGTAAATGTGGGGCTAATTTTGATCTATTTATATATGAAGGATACAAATCTCCTTTTTTATTTATTTTCATTTTATTTATTTATTTTTTAATGTCCAATCCAGGAAATATTAACCAAACTGGTGTTTGGTTGTTTTGATAAGATATCCCAAAAATATTTTGATTTTCATAAATCATGTTTGTTTTTTTTGGTAAATTGTGCATGCAAGGGAATATCAATCAAACTAGCAAATTAACTCTTAACTCTATTTTATATATACAGTAGTGGTATGTATTACTGCTGGATATCGTATTGATATCGTAATATCATAATGTATTTGTTGATTATATTTTGTATTTTGAATCCGTAACTAGTAACTAAATCAATCAAATAAATATTGTGTAGTAAAAAGTAAACTACTTCCCTGTGAATTGTAGTGGAGTAGAAGTATAAAGTAGCAGAAAATCAAAAATAATCAAGTAAAGATTTACTGAAGTACAGTACTTGTACTTAGTTACTTTCCAGCACTGCTCCTACAGAAGTGCAGTGTTTCTAAATCTCCGATCAACTATATCTTGAACTTGTCAGCGCTGCTCTGATAAAAGAGAAATGTACCAGGCTTCTTCTTGGCCGCCTCCTGCACTTGGATCCTCTCCAGCTCGGCGAGGCACGGCGGCTCTGTGAGAATCAAACAAGAAAAGTGATGACAGACGATACCTAAAACTGCTATCACCAAACTTTATCTCAATCAATGCTCTTCATAATTACACTTTTTTTTTTTTGGTCTGTATTGATTTGTTTAAGAAGTCTTATATTTCATTCCCACAGAGGCCGATCGATCGTCGAGAGCTTCGGTGAAAGAACATATGGATGTAGTCTGAGAATGACAAGTAAATGAGCTGAAACTCTGCAAGAGATAGAAATAGAAACAAAGAAGAAGAAGACACTCTGTATTGACCCCCAAGGCGATAAACCTTCACTAGTATTTGTAGATTTTCACAACTTTTTTTTATTGTGTTTGCACAAAACGTTGAATTCACAGAGAATTCTCAATGCTTAAAAAACACTTTTGTTTTTCTCATAAATGTGACTTTAATCTCAGAGAATTTCTGAGTTTCATTCTTGCATATTTATGGCTTAATAATGTCTATATATAGAGACTATATATAGAATGTTTTTTTTTTCTCATAAATTTGTGAGATTTGTCTCGTAAATTAAGCAATTTAATCTCAATCTTCAATCTTGTAAATTTACGACTTTAGTCTTGGAGTTTTTTTTCTCTGATTACCCCCCCCCCCCTCCCCTGGCTCTGCATTTTTTTGGTAATCATTTCTACACATGTAGCGTGATGTCCTGTTTCAAATCATTATCATAAACCCATTATTACTTAATGGTTTATAAATACCACCAGCCAGTAATGAAAAATTGATTAGGGAGTCAGTGTAATCTATTGCACGCAGGTTAAACGCTGATCAATGGAGCGATCGGCGCGCAAATGGGGTTACTGCCAGAAATATCCTGTATTTGTTTAGTAAAGGTCAAACGGTGCAAACGAGTGTAGGTAACACCCACAGAGACACCCGTCACCTGCCTTTTACTACACATAAATATAAGATTTAATTTCTAAATGAATATTCTAGCACACCAGGGTTTTAGATTAATTCTAGGATCATTTTGTCCGACAGCCAACTCACCGCGTCACCATGTAACTCTGGTAATACAAATGAAATAAGCTTTTCATTTTCTTCCTCGAGAACTATCTTCTCAATTTAAGTTCTATTTCTGCCAAAATAATAACATTGAATCAAACCAGATCTTACAACCATGTTTCAATATTCAATGACATTTAAATTTAAATAAAATGTAGGGATTTGATTTTTAGATGTTAAAAAAACAAAAATACCCAGCAAACATATACAGCAGACTCCCAATAAACAGCATAATTAAATATTTCATGTCCAAAAAGGAGCAGCAAGAAGTGAATCAAGTCCTACCACTTAAAATATAAATAAAATATATTTTATCAGTGTTAAACATGAATATTCCAACTATCCGCCCCAGTGTTCACCACACACACCCCCATCAAATCAAGAAGGATATTATATGACCTCATAAAAGCTCACAAAGTGCCAGTATAAAGGGTATGCACCTGATATCACCATATACCATCTGCAATCATGCATTCATATGTAAAAAAAAAAACCAATAAAAACTGGGAAATCTGTGAAAGCTGATGCTGCACAAAAAGATTTAGAGCTTCTTTTCTAAAGAATGAGATACAGTGCATTGAGAAAGGATTCAGACTTACAGTGTAGTATTTAGACTGGTTTTGTTTTTGCTCGGATTCAGCTGTGAGACCTTATATAGACAGGTGTGTGTGCGCGTGCGTGTGCATGTGTGTGTCTTTCCCAATCATGTCCAATCAGTGGAATTGAGCACAGCTGGACTCCAATCAAGGTGCAGAAACGTCTCAAAGATAATCAAGAGAAATGAGACGCACCTGGGCTAAACATTTCTCAAATCTTGTTTTTGCTTTGTCATTATGAGGTATTGAGTGTAGATTGATGAGAGGGGAAAATAATTCAAGGCTGCAACATAACAAAATGTGAAAGGGGTCTGAATTAGGGCTGCTAATAATCACAATTATTTTGATCAATATTGAGATCACGATTATTTAACACAATTACTCACTGACTTTGGAAACATCATGCATTTATTTAACAGTGGATGTTCTTCAAATTCAACTGATGAACAAAAAAAACAAAACATAAATAATGAGATCATCATTGTGAAACAGAATACGCCACAATAATCAATTATCTTGTTTTCAGAATCGCTGGAAGCCAAAATCGCAATTGAAAATGAAATTTGAGTAATCGCCCCGCCCTAGTCTGAAAACTTTCTGTAGCATCTTTGTGACTGCACGTTGCAGAGAGGAACAATAATGTTTTTTTCTTTTTCTGTGAAACCTCAACAACGACATGATCAACAGCCAGAGAAACCAGGAACAGTCTGTCTGACCTGAACACAATGATGCTTTGTCGTTGGACTTTCTGTGCTAATCATGGACTGTCCGTCGGGAACACCGTGTTCAAGCATAGTTCACGCTAACAGAACAGCTGAGGCCAAAGATCAGTGATGGATCTGTGGCTGTATGTGTTGGAAGCATACACTCAGACGGTGTATAAATATACAGTGTATATAAATATACAGTCTGTGGCTGGAACGAGAGCCCATAAGAGTCTTTTTAGCCCAGAGGAGCCCTACATCAGGTAAGGACGGCATTTTCTGCAGCATGACAAAAACAAAACTGTGGTGGGAGTGTGTGAGTTCAGTGAGGCCATGCATGAAGAAGGACTTCCTATTTGCCAGAAAGTGATTCTGGCAAACTGTCTTGCCCAGATTGTTCTCAGCAGGAGGGGAGAACTGCTGATCGTGTCTGGGAATATTGTCAGACCTGGATAAGCGGCGGTGGAAAATAGACAGAATGGACAGAGAATTGAAGCATTAGTTTGTACAAACTGCTGAAGGTTAAAAGAGAAGCAACAGACAACCAGAAAGTGCTTTTGAAAATGTTGATTAGAAATAATGAAATAACAGCCTGAAGGCTCTCAGACTTGGCTAAAGGAATAATTCGAGGGTTATTTGGGGAAATACGCATATTTATTTTCTTGCGGGCACTTGCGGCGATAGCGGAGAGGGTAGGCGGAGCTAACGCAACAAACTCGCTCTTCATCTCAGTTGTGTGTGAAGCAGCGTATTGATTTTTCCGATCTCTGCGAGCGCAGTCAGTCAACAGTTACTGTGGCTGGACAAACAAAGAAAAGAGCGATGACTACAGGAGATGAAACTTCAAAAACAATCCAAAAACACACCTGCAATTATTGCTTATACCAAAGAGAGAGAACGAAACGGAGCTCTTGGAGAATGTAAGTTTAAGCTAAGCTAATAGCATCCTGATTCTAGCTAGATACTTATACAAGGTCCAAAATTAGCACCAGCATTAGTACCAAATGCTGGTAAAATATGCAAGTGGCGAGTAGATTTGCTTCACTCACCAGCCAAAAAAAAAAAACAGTAACCTATTGAGTGTCTCGTAAAAAATAAAAACAGTCAGTAGCCATTTGGCCGGTGGACAAAAAAGTTAATTTTGGACCTTGGGCAGAAGACAATTATCGATCTTCTGATCCAATCTCATCTAGAAAGTGAAAAAGCATATTTCTCAAAATGTCAAACTATTCCTCTAAAAGGCACTCTTACGTTCCTGGTGTCGTTGAACATATTTCATATTTCAAGGTCTACAGACGTCATTGCATACCCTCTATTTCCCTGTGATGTAACCTTGCTATTATTTCACCCATTTAGGCCCAAAATAGCCTCAGCTCTCTGGTGGAGATCCTTTCACTCACTTTCTCTCCAGAAGCAGAGGCACCACTCCGCCGTAGAGACCTTCCCATCCTTGTAGCTGTCGCAGGAGTTGAAGAAGGGTCGGATGCAGATCTCGTATTTGTCCAGATTAATGGCAGCCAGCTCAGCTTGGTCCAGATACAGGTCGCTGTTGGTGTCCAGCCTCGAGAACATCCAGCCGATGGAGTCCTTGCAGCTGGCCACGAGGCTCTTATCCAGCGCTGTCAGAAATCATTTGCATAGCACTTTAGTTTATTTCTGTTTAAATGTGGATGGATTACTGAACGGGCCTACTGCACTCCAGCCTTCACCTGCTAAATGTAACTCAAAGAGACAAATACCGACTACAAACAGATGCAAAATGACCACAAAGAAACATAAAATGACTACAAAGAGACCCAAACAACTACAAAGAGATGCAAAACAGCTACAAATATACACAAAATAACTACAAAGATATATAAAAGTACCACAAAGAGACATAAAGTAACTACAAAGAGCCATAAGATGACCACAAAGAGACACAAAACAACTAGAAAAGACACAAAACGTTCACAAAGATATAAAAGATGACTACAAAGACACACAAAATGACCATGAAGAGGTAAAAAACAACCACAAAGAGACACAAAGCGACTGCAAAATACACAGAATGACCACAAAGGAATAAAACAACTACAAAGAGACACAAAATAACAAAAAAGAGGCCAAAGCATCACAACATGTGTCTTGCTCCTACAGTATGCAGGAAAGATGGCGGGGCCTTTTGCATGTCTGTGCCCAGGGGCCCATGGTCTCATAATCCGTTTCTGTGTTTATACTACATTTCTTTGTATAGTCAATTGAGTTGTAAGTTTGAGAATAAAGCGGCTTTGTGAGTTTCTAACCTGAAGCGGTGCCAGCTCCGAGCTTGCCAGAGTTATTCTGCTTTGCGTTTCCATGAAGGAGTTGGAACCAGTCTCTCAGCCGGTCGCCCAGGTCTGCCAGGTCCTGGCCGGTGCAGCTCTCTGAGGGAGCAAACAAGAAAAAAAAGGAATCCCAGCATTCAAAACCTTGGCAGACACTTAACAGCAATCTGACTCACGCTCCCAAAAGACAGGCGTCATATTGCTCTTACTGATGTACAGAGAAAGAATCAAAGGCGTCTTTGTAGAGCTGTCGAGGAGCACTCTTCATGCCGTCATTTATACGCGTGTGATCTGCTACTCAAAGAAAACATTATTTTGCAATTAACTCTACGGCTGTTATCCAATAGAAATCCACTTTTAGTTTCAGGCTAAGCACTTAGATGAAAAACAGGAGTAACATTTCATCCTTTTGATCAATTGGCATTTTTACGTGCCCGAGAGCTTGGACAATCAATACTGTTTGGCTGCGATGATAGATAGTGTACACACTAAATAATTAATCACTCCATGATTGAAAGAGCAGTAACCACATGGGGGATATTTGGCTAACTGTAATCTCTGAAATTGGTGAGTATTGATCCCAAATGTGGAACATTGGGTTGATTGGTCCTATCCTATTGACGGCGTGCGGTGTCCCACACATGCACTGCGACCCTGAAATGATCTAGACATTACCCAGAGGAGCTGCATGTGAGAACGCAAATGTCCGACTAGAGCCGGCCATTGTCCGGAGAATTCACAGCGAGCAAGTGTGTGTGTGTTGATGAAGTTTGTATCGTGCGGCTGCCGCAAAACTGCATGAAAACAAACATCTGAGGGGTGAAGAAGATGGTCATTTACACAAAACAAAAATGTCTAACTGGAAGTAAGGGCCAACATTTTCAATGCCATATTAGTCCTTCAATCAGTAGTTCAATAGGCTATCAATAATCAATAACACAGCAAGCCTTTCTTGCATATCTTCAAAGGCTCTGAAATTCTATTATGAAATATCAACATGAAATGTGATGTTCAGTTATCAATGATGATCAATTTAAAATACAAGTGGCCTACGTTACTATAACTAGCCTGTAACTTACACAGGTCTTCAATAAGCTCATCACTAACACAAACGTTTGTTTGTTGCCACATATATAGTATATTTTGAGAGACTTTGGACTTTGGCCTAAACCAAACGGAATATTTCCAGTAAGTAAGAACACGTCTGACGCAGGAAAACTCCTGTTGTGTGCTAGAGATGAAACTGTTCCTGGTTTAATGATAAACTATGGTAAAATTCCTATCAAATTATCTAAATTATCATTAAAAGCATATTTGATTACCGCTCTTTAAAAAACTCATGGTAAATACTGTCCAGCATCAACCAAAGTTAGCAACAGTCTCCCAGATGCAGACACTCACTGCTTTAATGTTAATGCACATTTGATATGGTTTTCATATGTTTGCATAAGGTATTATTATTTTAATGTTTATGCAAACAAAAAGTGCATAGTGCTGCTAATGTTATTTGTGGCTTTCAATATAAAACTTATATCAAAACTTATAACAATACTGCAATAATACTTCATACAATTTTCATACCGTTTCATCTCTACGTGCATCATAACTTTCTGTTTTTTGAAACCCTGACTCATGAAAGTGATGGCAGTGATACAGAGAGAGAGAGGCGTCAATCCCAAAAATAAAGGAGACATATCATTTGTGTATCTGCAGTGCCTAACAACCCACAAACTGTGAAAAAAAAAACACACACAGTCAGAAAACATGTGATTCAACAAGCCGTTCAGATTTGGCTCTGCTTCTGATGTCAAGAGCAGGACTCATTAGAAAATACCGCCCACAGCCTGAGAA
Organism: Heterobranchus longifilis; assembly: GCA_028570985.1. Lineage (NCBI taxonomy): Eukaryota > Metazoa > Chordata > Actinopteri > Siluriformes > Clariidae > Heterobranchus > Heterobranchus longifilis. Next base: position 10,453 of record JAOVVB010215829.1, read on the forward strand.
CTACACTGAAAAAACAATCTGAGCGGATGTAAGTGTAGCATAATTAAATCTGTGATATTAATAATTAAAAAATAAGTTTGTATCTTTACATAAATATATCTAGTTTTGAAGTTAATCTGCATTTGTTTAAAACACAAGACATAGTGCAAGATGTTTTTACATAATCTCACACAACTCTGTTCCAATAT